>JAWQFJ010020832.1:0-5000 GCA_034096865.1 Theodoxus fluviatilis | reverse complement strand
AGTGGACAGGCTTGACCTTTGCTGACTCACAGCGAGCCGCAGATGATAGAGATCGATGGAGGAAGATTGTCCGAAAGTCATCAGTGGTGCCTCAACAACCCATCTCAGGGTTAAGAGACTGAACTGAACTGAACTGAACTGAACAAAGTCCGAGGATGTCCCCGCGTTTCTGAACAGCGTGTGGCCCGTGGGACTCCAAGGATATCGCTTGCGGCACTAAAGTTTTGATTCTGTCTAGGACCGAACCCTTTCGCTAACCATCTGAAAGCGACATCAAAACCTTCAGCTGTACAATTATGTTAAGGTTTCCAAACACGCGGCAAGTTTTGTTGAAAGGACGCAAAATTACATTGTGTCTAGTAAAACAGTTAAATGAAAACGGGAGGAGATTTCTTTAAATAAATTTAAAAAAAGACGAGGGCGTCGGCCTGAAAATGAACTAAGGACACTCGCATGGAAGTTGGAAACGTTACTCTCCCTCCCTCCCTCCCTCAATCCCTCCCTCCCTCCTCCAATCCTTCCCTCCCTCCCTCAATCCCTCCCTCCCTCGATCCCTCCCTCCCTCCCTCCATCCATCCATCCCTCCCTCTAAATTTGGCCGAATGCAATGACGTTTTCATATGTACTTAATTGCATTTGTCTGTGTTTGCACGAAAATCACGCAGCAAATATTCAGTAACGTGCCAAAACCTTTTGCGCTTTGACTTTCATTATGTATTAAAAAATCGCAGTTAAAATGTGGTTGGTTCATGTGCATGGCGAGGTAAAAAGATTTGGCATAACACTTGCCGATTAGTTCATGTGGCTAGTCCAAAGATGTAAATAATTTCAACTTAAGTAAGTCTCGCCTTTATGGATGGGAGTTGAGAATATTCATGCTAATGAAGCTTACTGCGCCTTCAAAAGCCTGCACTTTTTGCGACCGCCTAGCAGATGTAACTTTAAGAAATTGTTGTTGTTGCCGAGGGCCCGTTTTCCATGAGTAACATTCACTCCTACTTCGCCGTAGCAGCAATCGTATCTATCTTATCCGCGTCTAGATTGGTTAGACAATACTGACACTACAGCGAAGAACACGCACGTATTGCTTATATAAAGCTGGCCTTGTAAAGCCTTCCTGGTCAGCTTGACATCGTCATACGACCTGAGCTAGGGGGACTTCCTCGGGGTTTTATTTGTCTTCGTTTTGTTTGAATGGTTCGTGTGTAGGCCTATACATTGTTTTCCGTGAATTCATACTTGCTTATGCTGATTTGTTTTCTCTCAATTGTTCTTGCGCAGCCGCAGTATGAAAGATCTCCAGTGTGCCGAAGTAGTCTTAAGTGTTGGGAAACACCGTGTGACGTTCACATTCTAAAATTAGTCACGTCAAGTACTTTCCTGGGAATGTAGAGGTCAACATGACTGCTGATTGCCCTTACAAGCTCCTACATCTCTAAGCGATTCTAGTCCTACTGATGTGGCGGAGGTACCGCGTCTGATATATCTCAGTGCACCGTGAGAAGATTCTGCAAACAGATCATTAAGAAACAGAGAAGACATCGACAAAGAACATTGATGAAAATGTGCGAGAAGAATGAATGGTCATGTTCTAATTGTATGTAAGCTGGTCTTCCTCTCAGCACTTGTGTTAGCACCGACACACCAAGTAAGATCAACTTGTCGATGGTGCTTCAAGTGTTGGGGGAAATGTCCCGTGGTCAAAGTTTAAGTTTCAAGACACTTTGACACTCTATCCGTATTTGCTTACAGGGACTCTCCGTCGCTGATTGCGGGGTCACCCAATCTTAACAATGGCCTTTGGTTTCGCCTGAGGCAAGGTTTCTTGTCCTCGTAGTGTCTTGGTAATAAGGAAAGTAAACTCAAGTTTTCTGTAATAACTCGGATTTTCTCAAGATGCACACTCATTCTTGGGGTCTGCCATTATACGAGTAAACAGGAGTGCTTGCTGCCTTAATATCGACTCAGCCAAATGCCTATCACAAAGCCAGAATGATGATGATGATGATGATGATGATGATGATGATGATGATGATGATGATGATGATGATGATGATGATGATGATGATGACGATGATGATGATGATGATGATGATGATGACGATGATGATGACAATAATGATGATGGTAATTATTATGATAGTAATAGTGATGATGGTAATTATAATAGTTGTAACAGTGATGATGATGATGATGATGATGATGATGATGATGACGATAATGATAATGACGACGAAGACGACGACGACGACGACGATGATGATGATGATAATTATATTGATAATGTGTGTTGGGTGGGGCCAGTGGTGAGGATTTGAGCGTTAGGAGGCTCGAGGCTTGAAAGTAGAAACGTGCAGGTATGAGACGGGTCAGAGCTGCTTTCCACAACTGTATTTACCCATGGGTACAGGAGCTGCTGGCTGGTCCGAGGCCAAATGGTAGTGGTCTGGAATAACCCAAACCTGTGGTGGCATTGGTCTCTCAGACTGGCAGAAAATTCCCCCTTATCAAAAGGATGCGTGGAACCCAGAGGAGCCAGACTGGGGATCAGCCGATGCGATCTCAGTCTGTCTCTGATTTTGTGTTTCTCAGTGACCAAAAAGGGCTTATTACTCCTCGATACTTAATTAACTGAATTACTTGTTTGAAGTGTTGCCTCATTTAGCCCGACAAAGTCTGTCTAGTGAATATTGCACCATTGAAACCAAGTGTCTTCATTTAGAGGAAGCAACGAAATTTTAACGAAAGCAAAGATGCCAGGGGAACGGCCTGCAGTCAAACGTCAAGTGGATTTAACAAGCAATGGGATGGACAGGTACAAGTAACAAGCAATGGGATGGACAGGTACAAGTAACAAGCAATGGGATGGACAGGTACAGGACAAATGGACGGCCAACACACAGAACATCATAAAGTGGGAGGGAAGACGTGACTAATCCAACTGACAGGTGATGTGAAAGGCAGCCACGTGACCCCTCCAGACTAGCGGAAGAGAGCTATGTAGTTGCTGTTCATGCACAGCGCGCACTTAACTCACAGCAAGAAATGTTTATATTGCTCAAATACATGAGAATTTGTTTTGCAGACTTTGACACAGGGTTGCCACTGCGCAGCGCTGGTTTGACTCCTCAGTAGGGCAGGCAATGCGGGCGAAGTATTATAGCTTGCCCAAGGATGCCCCTCTAGGATCGTGCTGCACTGAGTACCACACCCGCTAGCCCCATGGAGAGCATCCTCACCACTGGTCTAGAGCCGAGCTTTCCTTGCGGTTCACTTTGCTTGAGAAATGTACAAGGACCGCCCGCACTGTGCATATCCAATCTGAGAAAGCGTACCAAGGTGTGAAAAGAAGCATTACTTTATCTTTTGTTATTTACAATATGCGTGTGTCGCTACTTTCTGCATCTAAAATGCAGTGAAACGAAAACGAAATCACCACCAGCACCAGCACCAGCACCAGCACCATCAACCCATCATGACAACTCGCCGAGCGCTTCTATCATCTCCACGAATAGACGCGCAGTCCAAATTCCGCATCGCGTGTCAAATAAATAAATACGACTCATTTCCGCCAAAATTCGAACTACTTGTACAAGATTAGACTCCTACGTGAAAAAAGGTATCCCAAGCCTTGTTAATTTTCATGTCAGTCAGAATAATCAAGGATCAGGCAGATGAAGACTGTCTTTTAATTTGAGACAAGACATTCGTACTTTAGTAGAAAGAAGTACCACCAGGAAACGGACACTTTGAGACAAATGAGACACAAACGGAAAGGACCAGCGGTGACAACTTGCGGGAGCTGTATGAGTATCTGTTTAAGAAATTGGTTTCTCTTGGTAAGAACAACATTTGCTCATGTATTACGCAAGTAGTTAGGGTTCTGGCGGTACGACCTCATTAATTAAAAGTTTTAATTTGGGGGCTGTTCACCTTTGACCTACCATGATGAGAGTGTTCACTTTTTTGGCCAGCCTTACACGGCCTTACACAGCCTCACACAGCCTTGCACAGCCTTACACAGACTCTTATCAACATGAAACTCCCAAAGCAGGTCAAACTTGGGTGTGACATATTTGCCACTGTCACAAATGACGACCATGTCAGTGACAACGCCATTCGTTCTAAATATTCGCCACCACTGACACGCTGTGTGCCACGCTTTCTGTTTTGCAAATCGCTTTCTGTTTTGCAAATTGCTTTCTGTTTTGCAAATCGCTTTCTGTTTTGCAAATCGCTGGTTTAGTTTGCCCCAGCCACTGGTGGATTTCCCTGCAGGAAAACACGCACCCACACACGCACAACCCAGGGATAAAATTTAATCTCCCGCATGCCAGCCAGTGTTGTGTTCAGTAGAGCATGACACCACCTGCCACCACTTCGAGCCACAGCTCGCACCTCGTGGGTACGGAATGTTTGCAGTTGTTTATCATGCAGCTTGCAGCCGTTTTGACCTTGCCAGTGAAAATTGTCAACAAACGGAGTGAGGGACTCCCAGCCAGGGTAGGGTTTATGGGCTACTTTTGCAATGCGTTGCCTCCCTTAATGTCTGTCTGTGTTTTTTCCACTCCAGCTTCCTCCTACTGCACCCCAGCAAGCAGAGAGAGGAGTAAGACAGAAAAAGTTGTAAAACTTTTTCTCGGCCGCCACTGAAATTACGCACACACGCACACACACACAAACACACACACACACACACACACACACAAACACACACACACACACACACACACACACACATGCACAGGTAGCAGAACAGCCAGTCAGGAAAGCATGCAGCCTTTCCTTGTAACTGATATCCTAACTTGCTGTGGCTGGGGAAGCTTAACAATAGCCTTTTGTGCTTTGAGTTGACAGGTAATAAATCTTTAACCAGGAAAGAACTGCATGGATGCACTCAAGTTAGTGTGGTGAAGGTCATAGCTCCACCTGAGGCTGTTTAATATGCAGCTTGCAGCAGCTAAGCTGAGCCAGTGAAAATTGTCAACAAACGGAGTGAG
>JAWQFJ010020831.1:7500-13965 GCA_034096865.1 Theodoxus fluviatilis | reverse complement strand
TATGCAGAGGTTTGGTGTTCAATAGCATGTTCTTGACGTGGACACATCTATGCTGGCCAATTCCATGGAATTGCTGTATTGATCTGCAAGGACTTACCACGTTCAGTACACTGCCTGCAAAGCACTTACGTCCACATGGCTGGCATTGATGTAGTGGGAGTTGGGGTCACCAGCGATGGGATCAAGGACGACTCGATTTTCGTCGTCTGAAGCAGAAAGAAGCGCCGTGACTTGAAAGACCGCGAAAAAAGTAGAGGAGTTTCGTATTCTCTGCTCATTGTCGGTGATCTATTTTAGTAGTCGAAGCCAAGGGCATTAAAAGGAGACACGTGCAGTTATTTTTATTTATTGCAATCAAGCTTCAAATGTGAGTAAACGCATGCGGTAAATGTATGGGATGCAGAAACTAACATATGTGTGTGTGTGTGTGTGTTTGTGTGTGTGTGTGTTTGTGTGTGTGCGTGCGTGCGTGTGTGTGTGCGTGCGTGTGCGCGTGTGTGTGTGCGTGTGTGCATGTGTGTGCATGTGTTTTGAAAACAAGAGTGTATGTGTTTAAGTTGTTATCGCTTTCAAATGCCAGCACGGGATACAACCTGCCCCTGTGGTTATCTGCAGCTAGCGAGTCTTTCATTCAAGTAGGAGCAGACTACATCAGCAATTAAGTTGAGAAATCTGATAATCTCCCTTTATTTTCGCCTGCTGGTAGAAGACGGCAACACTACAGTCATTCACTGGTTTATGTGGTGGTTGCTGTTGACACACAAAAACTGCATTGAAATAAATGCCACCCTGGATGGTTTAGCATATAAGGATAACGAAGAAATCTATTTTTTTATAAATGAGAAATGAAACCGGCTTTATTAGTAATACAATAAACTGTATAAAACAACTTGATACAACTAACGGAAATCAAAGCCGCATGAAATGAATTGCCGAAAACTATTGCATCTATAGCAGTTTTGAAATGAATTTTTGCTGCATGTAGCGTGGTAAAATACAACTATTTAACATTTTCGTTTAACAGATGCATTTAGTGTTAAAATGTCATGAATCCCGGTTCTCCGGTGTTTTTTTCAAGATAGTATTTGCGCCTGTCTTCCCACAGTAGGCCATATTGTGTTACGCATTTGCACCTGTCTTCCCACAGTAGGCCATATTGTGTTACGCATTTGCGCCTGTCTTCCCACAGTAGGCCATATTGTGTTACGCATTTGCGCCTGTCTTCCCACAGTAGGCCATATTGTGTTACGCATTGCACCTGTCTTCCCACAGTAGGCCATATTGTGTTACGCATTTGCGCCTGTCTTCCCAAAGTAGGCCATATTGTGTTACGCATTTGCCTCTGTCTTCCCACAGTAGGCCATATTGTGTTACGCATTTGCCTCTGTCTTCCCAAAGTAGGCCATATTGTGTTACGCATTTGGACCTGTCTTCCCACAGTAGGCCATATTGTGTTACGCATTAGCGCCTGTCTTCCCACAGTAGGCCATATTGTGTTACGTATTTGCACCTGTCTTCCCACAGTAGGCCATATTGTGTTACGCATTTGCACCTGTCTTCCCACAGTAGGCCATATTGTGTTACGCATTAGCGCCTGTCTTCCCACAGTAGGCCATATTGTGTTACGCATTTGCCTCTGTCTTCCCACAGTAGGCCATATTGTGTTACGCATTTGCACCTGTCTTCCCACAGTAGGCCATATTGTGTTACGCATTAGCGCCTGTCTTCCCACAGTAGGCCATATTGTGTTACGCATTAGCGCCTGTCTTCCCACAGTAGGCCATATTGTGTAACGCATTTGCCTCTGTTTTCCCACAGTAGGCCATATTGTGTTACGCATTTGCACCTGTCTTCCCACAGTAGGCCATATTGTGTTACGCATTTGCCTCTGTCTTCCCAAAGTAGGCCATATTGTGTTACGCATTTGCCTCTGTATTCCCACAGTAGGCCATATTGTGTTACGCATTTGCACCTGTCTTCCCACAGTAGGCCATATTGTGTTACGCATTTGCCTCTGTCTTCCCAAAGTAGGCCATATTGTGTTACGCATTTGCACCTGTCTTCCCACAGTAGGCCATATTGTGTTACGCATTTGCCTCTGTCTTCCCACAGTAGGCCATATTGTGTTACGCATTTGCACCTGTCTTCCCACAGTAGGCCATATTGTGTTACGCATTTGCCTCTGTCTTCCCAAAGTAGGCCATATTGTGTTACGCATTTGCACCTGTCTTCCCACAGTAGGCCATATTGTGTTACGCATTTGCCTCTGTCTTCCCACAGTAGGCCATATTGTGTAACGCATTTGCGCCTGTCTTCCCACAGTAGGCCATATTGTGTTTCGCATTTGCACCTGTCTTCCCACAGTAGGCCATATTGTGTTACGCATTTGCCTCTGTCTTCCCACAGTAGGCCATATTGTGTTACGCATTTGCACCTGTCTTCCCACAGTAGGCCATATTGTGTTACGCATTTGCCTCTGTCTTCCCACAGTAGGCCATATTGTGTTACGCATTAGCGCCTGTCTTCCCACAGTAGGCCATATTGTGTTACGCATTTGCACCTGTCTTCCCACAGTAGGCCATATTGTGTAACGCATTTGCCTCTGTCTTCCCACAGTAGGCCATATTGTGTTACGCATTAGCGCCTGTCTTCCCACAGTAGGCCATATTGTGTTTCGCATTTGCACTTGTCTTCCCACAGTAGGCCATATTGTGTTACGCATTTGCACCTGTCTTCCCACAGTAGGCCATATTGTGTTACGCATTTGCCTCTGTCTTCCCACAGTAGGCCATATTGTGTTTCGCATTTGCGCCTGTCTTCCCACAGTAGGCCATATTGTGTTACGCATTTGCGCCTGTCTTCCCACAGTAGGCCATATTGTGTTACGCATTTGCCTCTGTATTCCCACAGTAGGCCATATTGTGTTACGCATTTGCCTCTGTCTTCCCACAGTAGGCCATATTGTGTTACGCATTTGCACCTGTCTTCCCACAGTAGGCCATATTGTGTTACGCATTTGCCTCTGTCTTCCCACAGTAGGCCATATTGTGTTACGCATTTGCACCTGTCTTCCCACAGTAGGCCATATTGTGTTACGCATTTGCCTCTGTATTCCCACAGTAGGCCATATTGTGTTACGCATTTGCCTCTGTCTTCCCACAGTAGGCCATATTGTGTTACGCATTAGCGCCTGTCTTCCCACAGTAGGCCATATTGTGTTACGCATTTGCCTCTGTCTTCCCACAGTAGGCCATATTGTGTTACGCATTAGCGCCTGTCTTCCCACAGTAGGCCATATTGTGTTACGCATTTGCCTCTGTCTTCCCACAGTAGGCCATATTGTGATACGCATTTGCGCCTCTGTCTTCCCACAGTAGGCCATATTGTGTTACGCATTTGCCTCTGTCTTCCCACAGTAGGCCATATTGTGTTACGCATTAGCGCCTGTCTTCCCACAGTAGGCCATATTGTGTAACGCATTTGCCTCTGTCTTCCCACAGTAGGCCATATTGTGTTACGCATTTGCACCTGTCTTCCCACAGTAGGCCATATTGTGTTACGCATTAGCGCCTGTCTTCCCACAGTAGGCCATATTGTGTAACGCATTTGCCTCTGTTTTCCCACAGTAGGCCATATTGTGTTACGCATTAGCACCTGTCTTCCCACAGTAGGCCATATTGTGTAACGCATTTGCACCTGTCTTCCCACAGTAGGCCATATTGTGTTACGCATTAGCGCCTGTCTTCCCACAGTAGGCCATATTGTGTTACGCATTAGCGCCTGTCTTCCCACAGTAGGCCATATTGTGTTACGCATTAGCGCCTGTCTTCCCACAGTAGGCCATATTGTGTTACGCATTAGCGCCTGTCTTCCCACAGTAGGCCATATTGTGTAACGCATTTGCCTCTGTCTTCCCACAGTAGGCCATATTGTGTTACGCATTAGCGCCTGTCTTCCCACAGTAGGCCATATTGTGTTACGCATTTGCCTCTGTCTTCCCACAGTAGGCCATATTGTGTTACGCATTTGCACCTGTCTTCCCACAGTAGGCCATATTGTGTTACGCATTTGCACCTGTCTTCCCACAGTAGGCCATATTGTGTAACGCATTTGCCTCTGTCTTCCCACAGTAGGCCATATTGTGTTACGCATTAGCACCTGTCTTCCCACAGTAGGCCATATTGTGTTACGCATTTGCCTCTGTCTTCCCACAGTAGGCCATATTGTGTTACGCATTTGCCTCTGTCTTCCCACAGTAGGCCATATTGTGTTACGCATTTGCCTCTGTCTTCCCACAGTAGGCCATATTGTGTTACGCATTTGCACCTGTCTTCCCACAGTAGGCCATATTGTGTTACGCATTAGCGCCTGTCTTCCCACAGTAGGCCATATTGTGTTACGCATTAGCGCCTGTCTTCCCACAGTAGGCCATATTGTGTTACGCATTTGCACCTGTCTTCCCACAGTAGGCCATATTGTGTTACGCATTTGCCTCTGTCTTCCCACAGTAGGCCATATTGTGTTACGCATTAGCGCCTGTCTTCCCACAGTAGGCCATATTGTGTTACGCATTTGCACCTGTCTTCCCACAGTAGGCCATATTGTGTTACGCATTTGCACCTGTCTTCCCACAGTAGGCCATATTGTGTAACGCATTTGCCTCTGTCTTCCCACAGTAGGCCATATTGTGTTACGCATTTGCACCTGTCTTCCCACAGTAGGCCATATTGTGTTACGCATTTGCCTCTGTCTTCCCACAGTAGGCCATATTGTGTTACGCATTAGCGCCTGTCTTCCCACAGTAGGCCATATTGTGTTACGCATTTGCACCTGTCTTCCCACAGTAGGCCATATTGTGTTACGCATTTGCACCTGTCTTCCCACAGTAGGCCATATTGTGTAACGCATTTGCCTCTGTCTTCCCACAGTAGGCCATATTGTGTTACGCATTAGCACCTGTCTTCCCACAGTAGGCCATATTGTGTTACGCATTTGCCTCTGCCTTCCCACAGTAGGCCATATTGTGTTACGCATTAGCGCCTGTCTTCCCACAGTAGGCCATATTGTGTTACGCATTTGCACCTGTCTTCCCACAGTAGGCCATATTGTGTTACGCATTTGCACCTGTCTTCCCACAGTAGGCCATATTGTGTAACGCATTTGCCTCTGTCTTCCCACAGTAGGCCATATTGTGTTACGCATTAGCGCCTGTCTTCCCACAGTAGGCCATATTGTGTTACGCATTTGCACCTGTCTTCCCACAGTAGGCCATATTGTGTTACGCATTAGCGCCTGTCTGCCCACAGTAGGAGCATATTGTGTTACGCATTAGCGCCTGTCTTCCCACAGTAGGCCATATTGTGTAACGCATTTGCCTCTGTCTTCCCACAGTAGGCCATATTGTGTTACGCATTAGCACCTGTCTTCCCACAGTAGGCCATATTGTGTAACGCATTTGCCTCTGTCTTCCCACAGTAGGCCATATTGTGTTACGCATTAGCGCCTGTCTTCCCACGGTAGGCCATATTGTGTTACGCATTTGCCTCTGTCTTCCCACAGTAGGCCATATTGTGTTACGCATTAGCGCCTGTCTTCCCACAGTAGGCCATATTGTGTTACGCATTTGCACCTGTCTTCCCACAGTAGGCCATATTGTGTTACGCATTTGCACCTGTCTTCCCACAGTAGGCCATATTGTGTTACGCATTTGCACCTGTCTTCCCACAGTAGGCCATATTGTGTTACGCATTTGCCTCTGTCTTCCCACAGTAGGCCATATTGTGTTACGCATTTGCACCTGTCTTCCCACAGTAGGCCATATTGTGTTACGCATTAGCGCCTGTCTTCCCACAGTAGGCCATATTGTGTTACGCATTTGCGCCTGTCTTCCCACAGTAGGCCATATTGTGTTACGCATTTGCCCTCTGTCTTCCCACAGTAGGCCATATTGTGTTACGCATTAGCGCCTGTCTTCCCACAGTAGGCCATATTGTGTTACGCATTTGCCACTGTCTTCCCACAGTAGGCCATATTGTGTTACGCATTAGCGCCTGTCTTCCCACAGTAGGCCATATTGTGTAACGCATTTGCGCCTGTCTTCCCACAGTAGGCCATATTGTGTTACGCATTTGCACCTGTCTTCCCACAGTAGGCCATATTGTGTTACGCATTTGCCTCTGTCTTCCCACAGTAGGCCATATTGTGTTACGCATTTGCACCTGTCTTCCCACAGTAGGCCATATTGTGTAACGCATTTGCGCCTGTCTTCCCACAGTAGGCCATATTGTGTTACGCATTTGCACCTGTCTTCCCACAGTAGGCCATATTGTGTTACGCATTTGCCTCTGTCTTCCCACAGTAGGCCATATTGTGTAACGCATTTGCGCCTGTCTTCCCACAGTAGGCCATATTGTGTTACGCATTTGCCTCTGTCTTCCCACAGTAGGCCATATTGTGTTACGCATT
>JAWQFJ010020831.1:0-2500 GCA_034096865.1 Theodoxus fluviatilis | reverse complement strand
CGTTGGAGCTCATGCGAGGTGGCAATGCTGATGATGGTGTTGAAAACAATATCATAAAACAATTCATTACAGAGGTCGTGTTAACGCTGCATCTTTTAAGGGGATGCACATATGATGTGATTTTAATGATGGAGAATCACAGTTCAGTCATCCCGAATAGGGATGGAACCACGACGCCTAATTGCTTCGCACAACTGCCAACAGGTCGAGCCACTACTACACGCAAACCCATATCTAAACAAGCGTTCATCTGCATAGTTAGTCGTTTCCCTGCGATTAATGTTGTCTCGCTGGGGGAGTAATATGACTGGTCTGCGGGAGCGCTAAGGTATAATTCTAACAAAGAAAAACATTAAAAGGGGGGTGATAATGTTCCATTTTCTAAGAGAACGCAGATACAATTAGATCACAATGATGGTGATAATGACGATGACGACGACGACGACAATGCTGCTGCTGCTGCTGATGATGATGATAAGGAGAAGGAGGAGCAGGAGCAGGAGGAGAAGCAGGAGCAGGAGGAGGAGGAGAAGCAGGAGCAGGAGGAGGAGGAGCAGGAACAGGAGGAGGAGGAGCAGGAACAGGAGGAGGAGGAGTAGGAGAGAGAGGAGGAGCAGGAGCAAGAAGAAGAGCGGGATGAGGAGGACGTGGTGCAGGAGGAAGAAAAGCATGAGGAGGAGGAGAAGGAGGAGGAGGAGGAGGAGACGGAGGAGGAGGAGGAGAAAGAGGAGGAGACAGAGGAGAAAGAGGAGGAGGAGGAGGAGAAGCATGAGGAGGAGCATGAGGAGGAGCAGGAGCAGGAGGAGGAGTATGAGGAGGAGGAGGAGGAGGAGGAGGAGGAGGAGGAGGAGGAGGAGGAGGAGGAGGAGACGGAGGAGAAGGAGGAGAAGGAGGAGAAAGAGGATAAGGAGGAGGAGGAGGAGGAGGAGGAGGAGGAGGAGGAGGAGCATGAGGAGGAGGAGGAGCATGAAGAGGAGAAGGAGCAGGAGCTGGAGACACAGGATGCAGTAGGCTTATGTCGCAAGATTGCGCAAGGGAAGTGAAAGGAAAGAATAAAGAATCCTGAATTGTTCAATTGTCTTTGACTGGTACGTTAAGGACGGACGCTAGGCGTTATTTTTAGTAACTTGGGTCAGAGGGCACGGCCGGTTACTACCCGCCTGGAGGGTGGGAGGGTGTGTTCACCATGAACAGGGGGGTCGATCGAATGTTCTTTTCCTAAGGTCACGGAAATGAGTCCGTGGACTTTGTCCTCGCACGTGTTTGTCTGCGTGCTATGACCTCGTGATCAGAGGTTACGAGTGATTTCATTGGCTAATGAGATCGGGGACGCTGGCCGTTAAGCGTTTTGGCGCCTTCAAGAATCACTTCACGGCTTGCTGTTGAGCGAGCAGGTGCGTCGTAAGCGCGTTCCGCTTTAGGCACGTATGGAGGCATGCCGCCTCATGCGTGTGCTAACACCTAGTCGCTGGGGGCACTACCGCGAGGGTGACGACCATCGTGTTCAAGAATCTGCATGAGGTATGTGGGTTGGGTTGTAAATTAATTGGAATTAATTGGGAGAGGGGGAATCGCCATGATGTTGAACCGTTGAATGGGAGTTGGGCGGGAAAAACTTATCTCTTGTTTCGCCATCGAGTTGCTCTGTGAAAAGTATGGGAAAAAGGGAAATGCGCCGCTCAAGATTAACGGGGAAGGGTAAAACAAATGGGGTTCTCTGAATAACGCCACGTGGGGCGTGTTTTTCGTCATTCTCGATTCTGGGCCATGCCGCTGAATGAATGATGAGTGAGAGTAGGCCGACTGTGGTTACCGTGTGTGACACATGCCTTTATTCTCTTCCAGATTCCTTGATTCCTTATTCCTTGTTCTTTGACTAGTTCAGTCATTGCTTGGAGGGCCTGAAGGGCTAGTTCTTTTGTCAGTAATTCCATGATTATCACGTCTAAGGGAGTGATAGGAATTAGGGAGGACCAGTAGTGGTTACTATCCTTGGCATATATATGTACACACCTCAAAAGAAAGGACAAGGGAAAACCCTGTGAATTAAATAATTTAATGAAACAATATCGAAATAAATAAATCAAAATTATAATACATGTACACACATGCACAAAAGGTGTTGGCCCACGGCTAAAAGCCTTCCGAGACACGAAAAACGAAATTAATTTAAACCAAAAATAAACCAAAAGCAGGAGACAAGATAATAATAGTACTCATATGTACGAAGAAGAAAAAAAGAAATAATACAAAAGGAAGATAATATTTACATGGTGTATGAACCCGTGGGGACCAGTACGAGGAAAGGTGCTACCCCTCCGGGTTCATCCTGTCGAGTGAGTGAGGGAGGTAAGGAGGTGAGTACTCCTCATTGTAGCCACGTTCCACATGCAACACGGAGACTGGGTGGTGGCGGGAGGTGGTGGCGGGAGGTGGTGGCGGGGTGGGGGGAAATCCCCGGCGTCCGGGTGCACCCAGTGACGTCACAGTGGCTTGGAGC
>JAWQFJ010020829.1:7500-15074 GCA_034096865.1 Theodoxus fluviatilis | reverse complement strand
GTTAACTGCCACACAACTATTGGTTAACTGCCACACAACTACTGGTTAACTGCCACTCAACTACTGGTTAACTGCCACTCAACTACTGGTTAACTGCCGATCAACTATTGGTTAACTGCCACACAACTCCTGGTTAACTGCCACTCAACTCCTGGTTAACTGCCACTCAACTACTGGTTAACTGCCACTCAACTCCTGGTTAACTGCCACACAACTACTGGTTAACTGCCACACAACTACTGGTTAACTGCCGATCAACTATTGGTTAACTGCCACACAACTATTGGTTAACTGCCACACAACTACTGGTTAACTGCCACTCAACTACTGGTTAACTGCCACTCAACTACTGGTTAACTGCCACTCAACTACTGCTTAACTGCCACTCAACTACTGGTTAACTGCCACTCAACTACTGGTTAACTGCCACACAACTACTGGTTAACTGCCGATCAACTATTGGTTAACTGCCACACAACTATTGGTTAACTGCCACTCAACTACTGGTTAACTGCCACTCAACTACTGGTTAACTGCCACTCAACTACTGCTTAACTGCCACTCAACTACTGGTTAACTGCCGATCAACTATTGGTTAACTGCCACACAACTATTGGTTAACTGCCACACAACTACTGGTTAACTGCCACTCAACTACTGGTTAACTGCCACTCAACTACTGCTTAACTGCCACTCAACTCCTGGTTAACTGCCACACAACTACTGGTTAACTGCCGATCAACTATTGGTTAACTGCCACACAACTACTGGTTAACTGCCACTCAACTACTGGTTAACTGCCACTCAACTCCTGGTTAACTGCCACACAACTACTGGTTAACTGCCACACAACTCCTGGTTAACTGCCACACAACTATGGTTAACTGCCACACAACTATTGGTTAACTGCCACACAACTACTGGTTAACTGCCACACAACTCCGGTTAACTGCCACTCAACTATTGGTTAACTGCCACTCAATTACTGCTTAACTGCCACTCAATACTGGTTAACTGCCACTCAACTACTGGTTAACTGCCACTCAACTCCTGGTTAACTGCCACACAACTACTGGTTAACTGCCACACAACTACTGGTTAACTGCCACACAACTCCTGGTTAACTGCCACTCAACTACTGGTTAACTGCCACACAACTCCTGGTTAACTGCCACTCAACTCCTGGTTAACTGCCACACAACTACTGGTTAACTGCCACACAACTACTGCTTAACTGCCACTCAACTACTGGTTAACTGCCACACAACTACTGGTTAACTGCCACTCAACTCCTGGTTAACTGCCACACAACTACTGCTTAACTGCCACACAACTACTGGTTAACTGCCACACAACTACTGGTTAACTGCCACTCAATTACTGCTTAACTGCCACACAACTCCTGGTTAACTGCCACTCAACTATTGGTTAACTGCCACTCAACTATTGGTTAACTGCCACACAACTATTGGTTAACTGCCACACAACTACTGGTTAACTGCCACTCAACTACTGGTTAACTGCCACTCAACTACTGGTTAACTGCCGATCAACTATTGGTTAACTGCCACACAACTATTGGTTAACTGCCACTCAACTACTGGTTAACTGCCACTCAACTACTGGTTAACTGCCACTCAACTACTGCTTAACTGCCACTCAACTACTGGTTAACTGCCGATCAACTATTGTTAACTGCCACACAACTATTGGTTAACTGCCACACAACTACTGGTTAACTGCCACTCAACTACTGGTTAACTGCCACTCAACTACTGCTTAACTGCCACTCAACTCCTGGTTAACTGCCACACAACTACTGGTTAACTGCCGATCAACTATTGGTTAACTGCCACACAACTACTGGTTAACTGCCACTCAACTACTGGTTAACTGCCACTCAACTCCTGGTTAACTGCCACACAACTACTGGTTAACTGCCACACAACTCCTGGTTAACTGCCACACAACTATTGGTTAACTGCCACACAACTATTGGTTAACTGCCACACAACTACTGGTTAACTGCCACACAACTCCTGGTTAACTGCCACTCAACTATTGGTTAACTGCCACTCAATTACTGCTTAACTGCCACTCAACTACTGGTTAACTGCCACTCAACTACTGGTTAACTGCCACTCAACTCCTGGTTAACTGCCACACAACTACTGGTTAACTGCCACACAACTACTGGTTAACTGCCACACAACTCCTGGTTAACTGCCACTCAACTACTGGTTAACTGCCACACAACTCCTGGTTAACTGCCACTCAACTCCTGGTTAACTGCCACACAACTACTGGTTAACTGCCACACAACTACTGCTTAACTGCCACTCAACTACTGGTTAACTGCCACACAACTACTGGTTAACTGCCACTCAACTCCTGGTTAACTGCCACACAACTACTGCTTAACTGCCACACAACTACTGGTTAACTGCCACACAACTACTGGTTAACTGCCACTCAATTACTGCTTAACTGCCACACAACTCCTGGTTAACTGCCACTCAACTATTGGTTAACTGCCACTCAACTATTGGTTAACTGCCACACAACTATTGGTTAACTGCCACACAACTATTGGTTAACTGCCACACAACTACTGGTTAACTGCCACACAACTATTGGTTAACTGCCGATCAACTATTGGTTAACTGCCACACAACTACTGGTTAACTGCCACACAACTCCTGGTTAACTGCCACACAACTACTGGTTAACTGCCACACAACTACTGGTTAACTGCCACACAACTACTGGTTAACTGCCACACAACTACTGGTTAACTGCCACACAACTATTGGTTAACTGCCACACAACTACTGGTTAACTGCCACACAACTATTGGTTAACTGCCGATCAACTATTGGTTAACTGCCACACAACTACTGGTTAACTGCCACACAACTACTGGTTAACTGCCACACAACTACTGGTTAACTGCCACACAACTACTGGTTAACTGCCACACAACTCCTGGTTAACTGCCACACAACTACTGGTTAACTGCCACACAACTACGGGTTAACTGCCGATCAACTATTGGTTAACTGCCACTCAACTATTGGTTAACTGCCACTCAACTACTGCTTAACTGCCACTCAACTACTGGTTAACTGCCACACAACTACTGGTTAACTGCCACTCAACTACTGCTTAACTGCCACTCAACTACTGGTTAACTGCCACACAACTCCTGGTTAACTGCCACTCAACTACTGGTTAACTGCCACTCAACTACTGGTTAACTGCCACTCAACTGCTGGTTAACTGCCACTCAACTACTGGTTAACTGCCACTCAACTATTGGTTAACTGCCACTCAACTACTGGTTAACTGCCACACTCCAACTACTGGTTAACTGCCACTCAACTACTGGTTAACTGCCACTCAACTACTGGTTAACTGCCACTCAACTACTGGTTAACTGCCACTCAACTACTGGTTAACTGCCACTCAACTACTGCTTAACTGCCACTCAACTACTGGTTAACTGCCACACAACTACTGGTTAACTGCCACACAACTACTGGTTAACTGCCACTCAACTACTGGTTAACTGCCACTCAACTACTGGTTAACTGCCACTCAACTACTGGTTAACTGCCACTCAACTACTGCTTAACTGCCACTCAACTACTGGTTAACTGCCACACAACTACTGGTTAACTGCCACTCAACTGCTGGTTAACTGCCACTCAACTACTGGTTAACTGCCACACAACTATTGGTTAACTGCCACACAACTACTGGTTAACTGCCACTCAACTATTGGTTAACTGCCACTCAACTCTGGTTAACTGCCACTCAACTACTGCTTAACTGCCACTCAACTACTGGTTAACTGCCACTCAACTACTGGTTAACTGCCACTCAACTACTGGTTAACTGCCACACAACTACTGGTTAACTGCCACTCAACTATTGGTTAACTGCCACACAACTACTGGTTAACTGCCACACAACTACTGGTTAACTGCCACACAACTACTGGTTAACTGCCACACAACTATTGGTTAACTGCCACACAACTATTGGTTAACTGCCACTCAACTACTGGTTAACTGCCACACAACTACTGGTTAACTGCCACACAACTACTGCTTAACTGCCACACAACTCCTGGTTAACTGCCACACAACTATTGGTTAACTGCCACTCAACTACTGGTTAACTGCCACACAACTACTGGTTAACTGCCACTCAACTACTGGTTAACTGCCACACAACTACTGGTTAACTGCCACTCAACTACTGGTTAACTGCCACACAACTACTGGTTAACTGCCACTCAACTACTGGTTAACTGCCACACAACTACTGGTTAACTGCCACACAACTACTGGTTAACTGCCACACAACTACTGGTTAACTGCCACTCAACTACTGGTTAACTGCCACACAACTACTGGTTAACTGCCACTCAACTACTGGTTAACTGCCACACAACTACTGGTTAACTGCCACTCAACTACTGGTTAACTGCCACACAACTACTGGTTAACTGCCACTCAACTACTGGTTAACTGCCACACAACTACTGGTTAACTGCCACACAACTACTGGTTAACTGCCACACAACTACTGGTTAACTGCCACTCAACTACTGGTTAACTGCCACACAACTACTGGTTAACTGCCACTCAACTACTGGTTAACTGCCACTCAACTACTGGTTAACTGCCACACAACTACTGGTTAACTGCCACTCAACTACTGGTTAACTGCCACTCAACTACTGGTTAACTGCCACACAACTACTGGTTAACTGCCACACAACTACTGGTTAACTGCCACACAACTACTGGTTAACTGCCACACAACTACTGGTTAACTGCCACTCAACTACTGGTTAACTGCCACTCAACTACTGGTTAACTGCCACTCAACTACTGGTTAACTGCCACACAACTACTGGTTAACTGCCACTCAACTACTGGTTAACTGCCACTCAACTACTGGTTAACTGCCACTCAACTACTGGTTAACTGCCACTCAACTACTGGTTAACTGCCACTCAACTACTGGTTAACTGCCACTCAACTACTGGTTAACTGCCACTCAACTACTGGTTAACTGCCACTCAACTATTGGTTAACTGCCACACAACTACTGGTTAACTGCCACTCAACTACTGGTTAACTGCCACTCAACTACTGGTTAACTGCCACTCAACTACTGGTTAACTGCCACTCAACTACTGGTTAACTGCCACTCAACTACTGGTTAACTGCCACTCAACTACTGGTTAACTGCCACTCAACTACTGGTTAACTGCCACTCAACTACTGGTTAACTGCCACTCAACTACTGGTTAACTGCCACTCAACTACTGGTTAACTGCCACTCAACTACTGGTTAACTGCCACTCAACTACTGGTTAACTGCCACTCAACTACTGGTTAACTGCCACTCAACTACTGGTTAACTGCCACTCAACTACTGGTTAACTGCCACACAACTACTGGTTAACTGCCACTCAACTACTGGTTAACTGCCACTCAACTACTGGTTAACTGCCACACAACTACTGGTTAACTGCCACACAACTACTGGTTAACTGCCACTCAACTACTGGTTAACTGCCACTCAACTACTGGTTAACTGCCACTCAACTACTGGTTAACTGCCACACAACTACTGGTTAACTGCCACTCAACTACTGGTTAACTGCCACTCAACTACTGGTTAACTGCCACACAACTACTGGTTAACTGCCACTCAACTACTGGTTAACTGCCACTCAACTACTGGTTAACTGCCACTCAACTACTGGTTAACTGCCACTCAACTACTGGTTAACTGCCACTCAACTACTGGTTAACTGCCACTCAACTACTGGTTAACTGCCACTCAACTACTGGTTAACTGCCACTCAACTACTGGTTAACTGCCACTCAACTACTGGTTAACTGCCACTCAACTATTGGTTAACTGCCACTCAACTACTGGTTAACTGCCACTCAACTACTGGTTAACTGCCACTCAACTACTGCTTAACTGCCACACAACTACTGCTTAACTGCCACTCAACTACTGGTTAACTGCCACACAACTACTGCTTAACTGCCACACAACTACTGGTTAACTGCCACTCAACTACTGGTTAACTGCCACTCAACTACTGGTTAACTGCCACTCAACTACTGGTTAACTGCCACTCAACTACTGGTTAACTGCCACTCAACTACTGCTTAACTGCCGATCAACTATTGGTTAACTGCCACACAACTACTGGTTAACTGCCACACAACTACTGGTTAACTGCCACTCAACTATTGGTTAACTGCCACACAACTACTGGTTAACTGCCACTCAACTATTGGTTAACTGCCACACAACTACTGGTTAACTGCCACACAACTACTGGTTAACTGCCACTCAACTACTGGTTAACTGCCACTCAACTATTGGTTAACTGCCACTCAACTACTGGTTAACTGCCACACAACTACTGGTTAACTGCCACTCAACTACTGGTTAACTGCCACACAACTACTGGTTAACTGCCACTCAACTCCTGGTTAACTGCAACTCAACTACTGGTTAACTGCCACTCAACTACTGGTTAACTGCCACTCAACTACTGGTTAACTGCCACACAACTACTGGTTAACTGCCACTCAACTATTGGTTAACTGCCACACAACTATTGGTTAACTGCCACTCAACTACTGCTTAACTGCCACTCAACTACTGGTTAACTGCCACACAACTACTGGTTAACTGCCACTCAACTACTGGTTAACTGCCACTCAACTACTGGTTAACTGCCACTCAACTACTGGTTAACTGCCACTCAACTGCTGGTTAACTGCCACTCAACTCCTGGTTAACTGCCACTTAACTACTGGTTAACTGACACTCAACTCCTGGTTAACTGCCACTCAACTATTAGTTAACTGCCACTCAACTACTGGTTAACTGCCACACAACTACTGGTTAACTGCCACACAACTCCTGGTTAACTGCCACACAACTCCTGGTTAACTGCCACACAACTCCTGGTTAACTGCCACACAACTATTGGTTAACTGCCACACAACTACTGGTTAACTGCCACACAACTACTGGTTAACTGCCACTCAACTACTGGTTAACTGCCACTCAACTACTGGTTAACTGCCACTCAACTATTGGTTAACTGCCACTCAACTACTGGTTAACTGCCACTCAACTACTGGTTAACTGCCACTCAACTACTGCTTAACTACCACTCAATTACTGGTTAACTGCCACACACCCAACTACTGGTTAACTGCCACACAACTATTGGTTAACTGCCACTCAACTACTGGTTAACTGCCACTCAACTACTGGTTAACTGCCACTCAACTACTTGTTAACTGCCACTCAACTACGGGTTAACTGCCACTCAACTACTGGTTAACTGCCACTCAATTACTGGTTAACTGCCACTCAACTACTGGTTAACTGCCACACAACTACTGGTTAACTGCCACACAACTACTGGTTAACTGCCACACAACTACTGGTTAACTGCCACTCAACTACTGGTTAACTGCCACTCAACTACTGGTTAACTGCCACTCAACTATTGCTTA
>JAWQFJ010020829.1:0-2500 GCA_034096865.1 Theodoxus fluviatilis | reverse complement strand
CAAAGCACTGGCATCTTATTGACTACGTCATCGTGAGGAAGAGGGACAGGCAGGATGTACGAGTGACCAAGTCCATGTGCGGCGCTGAATGCTGGACAGACCACCGCCTCATTATCTCCAAGATCAACATCCGCATTCAGCCTAAACGACGCCCTCAAGGGGAAAAGGCCCCCAAACGGCTGAATGTTGCCAAGCTGAGGAACGCCAGCTGCAAGCAGTCCTTTGCGGACGCTCTGGAAGAGCGCTTGAAATCCACCTCTCCGGACAACCAGAATGTAGAGGCAAATTGGGCATCACTCAGAGAGCTGATTTACACCACAGCTACAGAGACCCTGGGGCCCCAGACCAGGAAACACAAGGACTGGTTTGATGAGAACTGCGAAGACATCAAGCAGTTACTGGATGAGAAACACCACCTCCACCAAGCTTGCCTCAATTACCCCAAGTCCACGGCAAGGAGAGATGCGTTCTGTAACATACGCAGAACTGTACAGCAAAAGCTCCGTCAGATGCAGGACAATTGGCTCAGCAACAAAGCCGACGAGATCCAAGGATATGCAGACAGGCATGACTATAAGAACTTCTACAACGCCTTGAAAGAAGTGTATGGCCCCACGTCCTCAGGATCAAACCCCCTCCTCAGCGCAGACGGTAACATACTCATCACAGACAAAGAGAAGATCTTGGAGAGGTGGGCCGAACATTTCGACAACATCCTAAATCGCCCTTCGACAATCAACGAAGAAGCCATCAATCGTCTCCCACAAGTGCCCACCAACGAAGCACTGGATGACCCCCCATCCTTGCTTGAGACCCAGAAAGCAATTTGTCTTCTCTCCAGTGGCAAAGCACCTGGTTCAGATGCCATACCAGCTGAGGTCTACAAGGAGGGGGGAACAGCCCTGACTGAAAGGCTCCACCAGCTGTTTCTCTTGACGTGGGAGCAAGAGACGATTCCGCAGGATTTCAAAGATGCCTCCATTATACATCTCTATAAGCGAAAAGGAAATAGACAGGCTTGTGACAACCATAGAGGCATATCACTGCTTTCTATCGCAGGAAAGATCCTTGCCAGAATCCTGCTCAACCGCCTCACAGCCCACCTTGACCAAGGACTCCTGCCTGAAAGTCAGTGTGGATTCCGAAAAGAACGAGGAACCATCGACATGGTGTTCGCTGCCAGGCAGCTGCAAGAGAAATGTCAGGAGCAGAACTCCGACTTGTTCTCCACCTATGTTGACCTGACCAAGGCGTTTGACACCGTTAGTAGAGAGGGCCTGTGGAAGATCATGGCCAAGTACGGTTGCCCAAGGAAATTCATCGTCTTGGTGCAACAATTCCACGAGGGCATGCAGGCCAGAGTCCAGGACAGCGGAGAGTCATCTGACCCTTTCCCAGTCACAAACGGGGTCAAGCAGGGCTGCGTCCTGGCACCAACACTGTTTAGCCTAATGTTTTCCGCCATGCTGTCAGAGGCCTTCAGAGACGAGGACGTTGGTGTCAACCTGAGGTACCGCACAGACGGCAAACTGTTCAACCTGCGGAGGCTCCAGGCAAAAAACAAGGTTATGACAGACATCATCAGGGATCTGCTGTTTGCCGATGACTGTGCCCTCAACGCTGTCTCAGAAGCCGACATGCAACGAAACGTTAATCTGTTCTCCGCGCCTGCACAAACTTTGGTCTGACGATCAGTACAAAGAAGACTGAAGTCCTCCATCAGCCCGCGCCTGGAAAGCCCTACGTTGAGCCCAACATCACTGTCAACGGCCAGAGACTAAACACAGTGAACCGTTTCACATACCTAGGCAGCACACTGTCTCAGAATGCTACCATCGATGACGAAGTAAACATTAGAATTGCCAGAGCCAGCTCCACTTTTGGCAGGTTATATCCAAATGTCTGGAACAGAAGAGGCATTACCACTCAGACCAAGCTGAAAGTATACAGGGCAGTGGTGCTCCCCACACTGCTATATGCATGTGAAACGTGGACTGTCTATCAACGCCATGCTAGAAAACTGAACCACTTTCACACAACAAGCCTCAGGAAGATCCTCGGCATAAAATGGCAGGACAAAATTCCAGACACAGTGGTACTGACCAAAGCAGGTCTCCCCAGCATCTTCACCCTCCTGATGCAGTCACAGCTTCGCTGGGCAGGGACACGTAGTCCGGATGCCAGACGAGAGACTGCCAAAGAGACTCTTCTATGGCGAGCTCCAGCATGGCCAGCGGTCCCACGGTGGGCAAAAGAAGCGCTTCAAAGACACCCTGAAAGCTTCACTGAAAGCTTTTGCCATCAATCCAGACACGTGGGAACGGGCTGCAATGGACCGATCCACCTGGCGCTCTTCCATCCACAAAGGTGCCAAGACATGCGAGGCAAACAGGATCACTGCCGCAGAAAAGAAGAGGCAAGCCCGCAAGGCCCATGCTGTCAACCCCCCTGGAGACGTCCCACTTGTCCCATGTCCCTTCTGTTCCCGAACCTTCCGTGC
>JAWQFJ010020828.1:0-26826 GCA_034096865.1 Theodoxus fluviatilis | reverse complement strand
AAATGCTGGTGGTGCTGGTGATAGTGGTTGTAATGGTGGTGGAAGTGGTGATGCTGGTGGAAATGCTGGTGGTGCTAGTGATATTGGTTGTAATGGTGGTGGAAGTGGTGGTGGTGGTGGAAATGCTGGTGGTGCTGGTGAAAATGCTGGTGGTGCTAGTGATTGTGGTTGTAATGGTGGTGGAAGTGGTGGAGATGCTGGTGGTGGAAGTGGTGGTGGTGCTGGTGGAATTGTGGTGGTTCTGGTGGAATGGTGGTGGTGCTGGTGAAACTAATAGTTGACCTGGTGATAGTGGTTGTGATGGTGGTGCTGGTGGAAATGGTGGTGGTGCTGGTGATAGTAACTGTGATGGTAGTGCTGATGGAAATGGTGGAAATGGTGGTGATGCTGGTGGAAATGGTGGTGGTGATGGTGGAAATGGTGATGGTGCTGGTGAAAATAATGGTGGTGCTGGTGATAGTGGTTTCAATGGTGGTGCTAGTAGATATGGTGGTGCAAGTGGTGCAAGTGGAAGTGGTGGTGCTGGTGGTGCTAGTGATCATGGTGGTTGTCACAGTGGTGGTGCTAGGGGTGATTTGGTAGTTGGTGGTTGTTGTTTTTGGTGGTGGTGATTGGTGTTGGTGGTGGTTTCCAAGACAGCAAGTCAACAATTGGGTAATTGGGTGCAGGTGAGACATTTCTGACTTTGGAAGGAGTGTGTGTGCATGTGAATGCTTTTGGTGTTTGTTGACATGCATGTATGAGACAGACAGACAGACAGACAGGACAGACAGGACAGACAGACAGGACAGACAGACAGACAGACAGACAGACAGACAGACAGACAGACAGACAGACACACAGACAGCCAGACAGACAGCTGGAGGAAAGAGGATAGGACACACATGCTACAGACTGCACCGCCTCAAAGCCCAGGACTTACAGGACACTGGCAAAGCCTGGATGCCAGAGAAAGCAGTGGATTCTGGAAGTGGAACAAAACCAGTCAGCCCAGAATGAGGCACAGTGGATCCTTTCATCAGTGCAGTGTTTCTCAAAGATGGCCTCCATGTCTACCTGACTATCTACCTGCATGTCTACTTACCTGCCTGCATGCCTACCTACCTGCCTGCCTGTCTACATGTCTACCTACCTGCCTGCATACCTACCTGCCTGTCTACATGTCTACTTACCTGCCTGCATGTCTACTTACCTGCCTGCATGCCTACCTACCTATCTGCCTGTCTACATACCGGCCTGAATGCCTACCTGCCTGTCTACATGTCTACCTACCTGCCTGCATGTCTACCTACCTGCCTGCATGCCTGTCTACTTGTCTACCTACCTGCCTGCATGCCTACCTGCCTGCCTGTCTACCTACCTGCCTGCATGCCTACCTACCTGCCTGCATGCCTACCTACCTGCCTGCCTGTCTACATGTCTACCTACCTGCCTGCATGTCTACCTACCTGCCTTCATGTCTACCTGCCTGCCTGCCTACCTGCCTGCCTGTCTACATGTCTACCTACCTGCCTGCCCTTTTACATGTCTACCTACCTGCCTGCATGCCTACCTACCTGCCTGCCTACCTACCTGCCTGCTTGTCTACATGTCTACCTACCTGCCTGCCTGTCTACATGTTTACCTACCTGCCTGCATGCCTACCTACCTGCCTGTCTGTCTACATGTCTACCTACCTGCCTGCATGCCTACCTGCCTGCCTGCCTACCTGCCTACCTACCTACCTGCCTGCCTGCCTACATGTCTACCTACCTGCCTGCATGTATACTTACCTGCCTGCATGCCTATCTATATGCCTGCCTGTCTACATGTCTACCTACCTGCCTGCATGTCTGCCTGATTACCTAACTGCCTGCATGTCTGCCTGACTACCTACTTACCTGCATGTCTGCCTGACTAACTACCTGGCTGCATGTCTACCTGCCTGCCAGCCTGCTTGTCTACCTACCTACCTACCTACCTGCCTGCATGTCTACCTACCTGCCTGCATGTCTACCTACCTGCCTGCATGTCTACCTACCTGCCTGGATGTCTACCTACCTGCCTGCCTGCCTACCGACCTACCTGCCTACATGTCTACCTGCCTGCCTGCCTGTCTATCTACCTGCCTACATGAGTACCTACCTGCCTACATGTGTACCTACCTGCCTACATGTGTACCTACCTACCTGCCTACATGACTGCCTACCTGCCTGTCTACCTGCCGGCCTGCATGTCTACCTAAATGCCTGCATGTCTACCTGCCTTCCTGCATGTCTACCTACCCGCCTGCCTGCATGTCTACCTACCTGCCTGCCTGCATGTCTACCTACCTGCCGGCCTGCATGTCTACCTGCCTGCATGTCTACCTGCCTGCCTGTCTGCATGTCTACCTGCCTGCCTGCATGTCTACCTACCTGCCTGCCAGCCTGTCTACCTACCTGCCTGCCTGCCTGTCCACCTGCCTATCTGCCTGCCTGCATGTCTACCTACCTGCCTGCATGTCTAGTTACCTGCCTGCATGTCTATCTACCTGTCTGCCTGACTACCTACCTGCACACCTACCTGCCAGCAAGTCTACCTGCCTGCCTGCCTGCAAGTCTACCTGCCTGCCTGCCTGCATGTCTACCTATCTTCCTGCCTATCTACCTGCCTGCCTGCCTGAATGTCAGCCTGACTACCTGCCTGCATGTCTACCTACCTGCCTGCCTACCTGCATGTGTGCCTGACTACCTACTTGCATGTCTACCTGCCTGCCTGCATGTCTGTCTACCTACCTGCTTGCGTGTCTACCTGCTGGCCAGCATATCTACCTGCCTGTCTGCATGACAACCTACCTGCCTGTCTGCATGTCTACCTACCTACCTGCCTGCCTGCATGTCTACCTACCTACCTGCCTGCATGTCTACTTGACTGCCTACCTGCATGACAACCTACCTTCCTGCATGTTTACCTACCTGCCTTTATGTCTACCTACCTGCCTTTATGTCTACCTACCTGCCTGCATATCTACCTACCTGCCTGCATGTCTACCTACCTGCTTCCATGTATGTCTACCTGCCTGCATGTCCACCTACCCACCTGTCTTTCTGCCTGTCTTATCCGCTTGCTTAATTTTTGGCTACCCATCTTTTTACCTGCTTGGTTTGTTTTTTCTACATGCTTGCCTGCCTGTTTCTCGTCTGCATGCCAGTCTGCCTGCTTTCCTGTCTACCTGCCTGCCTGTTTATATGTCTGCCTACCAGCCTGCCTGCCTGTTTCTCAGTCTGCCAGCCAGCATGCCTGCTTTCCTGTCTACCTGCCTGCCTGTTTATATGCCTGCCTACCAGCCTGCCTGCTTTTCTGTCTACCTGCCTGCGTTCCTGTCTACCTGCCTGCCTGTTTATATGCCTGCCTACCAGCCTGCCTGCCTGTTTCTCTGTCTGCCTGCCAGTCTGCCAGCTTTTCTGTCTACCTGCCTGCGTTCCTGTCTACCTGCCTGCCTGTTTATATGCCTGCCTACCAGCCTGCCTGCCTGTTTCTCTGTCTGCCTGCCAGCCTGCCTGCTTTTCTGTCTACCTGCCTGCGTTCCTGTCTACCTGCCTGCTTTCTCATCTTTCTGCCTGCCTGTTTATATGCCTGCCTACCAGTCTGCCTGCCTGTTTATATGTCTGCCTACCAGTCTGCCTGCCTGTTTTCTATATTTCTGCTTGCCTGTTTATATGCCTGCCTACCAGTCTGCCTGCCTGTTTATATGTCTGCCTACCAGTCTGCCTGCATACCTGTCTACTTGTCTGTTGCTCTGTCTGCATGCCACCCTGCCTGCCAGTCTGCCAGCTTTTCTGTCTGTCTGCCTGTCTGCTTTCCTGTCTACCTGCCCGTTTCTCTGTCTGCCAGTATGCATGCCAGTCTGCCAGCTTTTCTTTCTACCTGCCTGTTTATATGCCTGCCTTCCAGGCAGCCTGCCTGTTTACCTGTCTGCTTACCTGCCTGTTTTCATGCCTACTTGTTCTTCATCCAAAACATTATTCAATTGTTGGTATGAATACAAAACAAAACAGCCTGTCTAGAAACATATAATTGATCAAGCACCCACACCTTTATTTTGGTAGTGCCATAGGAACCAAGCCACCACCACCACCCTCCACTTTGCAATTTTTCTAACAAACCAGAATGTTTTTTGGTGTTTAATGGCCTTATGAAGCCTACAAAGGCTGACAAGTCATAAAACTCTATCATCCATCCATCCATCCATCCGTCCGTCGGTCCCTCCCTGCAAGAATGAATGACTCAATGGAGCTTTATGGACCATCAGCCTTCTAGACTATGTAAGGCCACTCAGCACGAAAATCAAGGGAAGAGTTTAGTGAGTGCAAA
Organism: Theodoxus fluviatilis; assembly: GCA_034096865.1. Lineage (NCBI taxonomy): Eukaryota > Metazoa > Mollusca > Gastropoda > Cycloneritida > Neritidae > Theodoxus > Theodoxus fluviatilis. The sequence continues at coordinate 22,491 of JAWQFJ010020828.1, read as the reverse complement.
TCATGCCATGATGTCCCTAGTTATTTGTCTTACACCAATCATGCAGGGAGACTGGGTGGGTCTGTTCTACCCCCCAACCCACAGGGGCCTCCCTGCAGGAATTCCACAGCCTTTCCTGTGTGCAGACCACAGCTCTGTGCATCAGAGGTGACTTACCCACTCTCCCCATCTCCCTCAGCAGCACTTTCAGCTGGCCAAGCTTCTCTGCACCCACCTGGAAGGTCCAAGGCAAAGTATCAACATGCTGCACCACCACACTGCCACCACACTGCCACCACACAGTCACCACACTGCCACCACACTGCCACCACACTGTCACCATACTGCCACCACACTGTCACCATACTGCCACCACACTGTCACCACATTCACCACTGCCTCCACACTGCCACCACACCGCCACCACACTGTCTCCACACTGCCACCACACAGTCACCACACTGCCACAACACTGTTTTTGGCATTGACAACACAGCACTCTCCTTCCTGAAATCATATATCTCAGAATGTAGGCAGACTGTTTTGATCCAGGGTATTGCTTCTGATCCTGCCCCGCTAAATTACGGAGTCCCACAGGGCTCGGTTCTGGGTCCTCTGCTGTTTCTACTGTACACCCAACCACTTTCCAACGTAATTGACAGTCATTCATTCTCTCACAGTGAATTTGCTGCTGACACGCAACTCTACAACTCCACTCATCCAAGTCAAATCCAACTTCTTCCCTCTGCAAGTGAACTTTGTATTTCTGATGTGAAACAGTGGATGACACAGAACAAACTCAAACTTAATGATTCAAAGACCGAAGCTCTCCTGGTTGGCGGTAGAGGCGAATTCGATCAGGCCCTGAAACTAACCATAGGTCAGAGTGAGATAGAATTCTCAAAGTCTGTTAGGAACTTAGGTGTCATGTTCGATGATGATCTTTCTATGAGAGTTCATGTGAACAAAGTTTGCCAGTTAGCTTACTACGAGTTAAGGAAAATTAGCACTATTCATCACTATCTTTCACAACAGGCCACTCAAACCCTTGTCACTTCCCTTGTTCTGTCCCGTCTTGATTATGGAAATTCTCTTCTTGCCGGCATTCCTGACACTCTGCTAAACAAACTGCAAAAAGTCCTAAACACTGCTGCTAGATTAATTTTTAGATGTCCCAAGAGAACTCCCACATCCAAACTCCTTCGTGCACTGCATTGGCTCCCCGTCGCTCAGAGGATAGAGTATAAGCTAGCCACTATGTGTTTCAACTTCTTCAATCAAACTGCACCACACGCACTCAAAGAAATTCTCACTGTCTACACCCCCGCTAGAAATAACCGTTCAGCTGCAGACACCAAAACGTTAAATGTCCCCCATCGCAAAAAGAAAACCCAAGGACAGCGAGCTTTTTCTTACATCGGCCCTGTAACGTGGAATAGCCTACCTTTCCCTGTCCGTCACTCTGATTCCATGTCCCAGTTCAAAACCTTCCTCAAGACACACCTGTTCCGGTCAGTCTTTCCTGACGATCAGTGAAGTGCTTCAGAAGGCGCCTCTTTTATGTTTCGTGTTTTGTTTATTGCCTGCTACTTAATTAATTGTATTGTATTTAATTTTTCTTTTATTTCAACTGTACAATGTGCCTCCACACAGTCACCACACTGCCTCCACACAGTCACCACACTGCCTCCATACTGATTCCACACAGTCACCACACTGCCTCCACACAGTCACCACACTGCCTCCATACTGCCTCCACACAGTCACCACACTGCCTCCACACAGTCACCACACTGCCTCCACACTGCCACCACACTGCCTCCACACTGCCACCACACTGCCTCCACACAGTCACCACACTGCCTCCACACTGCCACCACACTGCCTCCACACAGTCACCACACTGCCTCCACACTGCCACCACACAGTCACCACACTGCCTCCACACAGTCACCACACTGCCCCCACACTGCCACCACACAGTCACCACACTGCCTCCACACTGCCACCACACAGTCACTACACTGCCTCCACACAGCCACCACACTGCCTCCACACTGCCACCACACAGTCACCACACTGCCACCACAGTCACCACACTGCCTCCACACTGCCACCACACTGCCTCCACACTGCCACCACACAGTCACTACACTGCCTCCACACAGCCACCACACTGCCTCCACACTGCCACCACAGTCACCACACTGCCACCACACAGTCACCACACTGCCTCCACACAGTCACCACACTGCCACCACACAGTCACCACACTGCCTCCACACAGCCACCACACTGCCTCCACACTGCCACCACAGTCACCACACTGCCACCACACAGTCACCACACTGCCTCCACACAGTCACCACACTGCCACCACACAGTCACCACACTGCCACCACACAGTCACCACACTGCCTCCACACTGCCTCCACACAGTCACCACACTGCCACCACACAGTCACCACACTGCCACCACACAGTCACCACACTGCCTCCACACTGCCTCCACACTGCCACCACAGTGCCACCACACTGCCACCAGTCACCACACTGCCTCATCACTGCCTCCACACAGTCACCACACTGCCTCCACACTGCCACCACAGCCACCACACTGCCTCCACACAGTCACCACACTGTCTCCACACAGTCACCACACTGCCTCCATACTGCCACCACAGTCACCACACTGCCTCCATACTGCCACCACACTGCCTCCACACTGCCACCACACTGCCTCCACACAGCCTCCACACTGCCACCACAGTCACCACACTGCCTCCACACTGCCTCAACACTGTCTCCGCACTGTCAGCACACTGCCACCACACTGCCACCACACTGCCTCAACACTGCCTCCACACTGCCACCACACTGCCTCCACACAGCCTCCACACTGCCTCCACACAGCCTCCACACAGCCTCCACGCTGCCACCACACTGCCTCCACACTGCCACCACACTGCCTCCACACAGCCTCCACACTGCCACCACAGTCACCACACTGCCTCCACACTGCCTCAACACTGTCTCCGCACTGTCAGCACACTGCCACCACACTGCCTCAACACTGTCTCCGCACTGTCAGCACACTGCCTCCACACTGCCACCACACTGCCTCCACACAGTCACCACACTGTCTCCACACAGTCACCACACTGCCTCCATACTGCCACCACAGTCACCACACTGCCTCCATACTGCCACCACACTGCCTCCACACAGTCACCACACTGCCACCACATTTCCTCCACACTGCCAACACACTACCACCATACTGCCACCAGTCACCACACTGCCTCCACACAGTAGCCACTCTGCCTCCACACAGTCACCACACTGCCTCAACACAGTCACCACACTGCCTGCACACAGTCACCACACTGCCTCCACACTGCCACCACAGTCACCACACTGCCTCAACACAGTCACCACACTGCCTCCACACAGTCACCACACTGCCACCACAGTCACCACACTGCCTCCACACTGCCTCAACACTGTCTCCGCACTGTCAGCACACTGCCACCACACTGCCTCCACACTGCCTCAACACTGTCTCCACACTGTCACCACACTGCCTCCACACAGTCACCACACTGCCTCCACACTGCCACCACACTGCCTCAACACTGTCTCCACACTGCCACCACACTGCCTCCACACAGCCTCCACACTGCCTCCACACAGCCTCCACACAGCCTCCACACTGCCACCACACTGCCTCCACACTGCCACCACACTGCCTCCACACAGCCTCCACACTGCCACCACAGTCACCACACTGCCTCCACACTGCCTCAACACTATCTCCGCACTGTCAGCACACTGCCACCACACTGCCTCCACACTGCCTCAACACTGTCTCCGCACTGTCAGCACACTGCCTCCACACTGCCACCACACTGCCTCCACACAGTCACCACACTGTCTCCACACAGTCACCACACTGCCTCCATACTGCCACCACACTGCCTCCACACAGTCACCACACTGCCACCACATTTCCTCCACACTGCCAACACACTACCACCATACTGCCACCAGTCACCACACTGCCTCCACACAGTAGCCACTCTGCCTCCACACAGTCACCACACTGCCTCAACACAGTCACCACACTGCCTGCACACAGTCACCACACTGCCTCCACACTGCCACCACAGTCACCACACTGCCTCCACACTGCCACCACAGTCACCACACTGCCTCAACACAGCCACCACACTGCCTCCACACAGTCACCACACTGCCACCACAGTCACCACACTGCCTCCACACTATCACCACACTGCCACCACAGTCACTACACTGCCACCACACAGTCACCACAGTGCCTCCATACTGCCTCCACACAGTCACCACACTGCCACCACAGTAACCACACTGTCACCACAGTCACCACAGTGCCTCCATACTGCCTCCACACAGTCACCACACTGCCACCACAGTAACCACACTGCCACCACAGTAACCACACTGCCACCACAGTAACCACACTGCCACCACAGTAACCACACTGCCACCACAGTCACCACACTGCCTGTACACTGCCACCACACTGCCTCCACACAGTCACCACGCTGCCTCCACACAGCCACCACACTGCCACCACACTGCCTCCACAAAGTCACCACACTGCCACCACAGTCACCACACTGCCTGTACACTGCCACCACACTGCCTCCACACAGTCACCACACTGCCTCCACACAGTCACCACACTGCCACCACACTGCCACCACACTGTCTCCACACAGTCACCACACTGCCTCCACACCGTCTCCACACAGTCACCACACTGCCTCCACACTGCCTCCACACCGCCACCACACTGCCACCACACTGCCACCACACTGCCACCACACTGCCTCCACACAGTCACCACACTGCCACCACACTGCCTCCACACAGTCACCACACTGCCACCACACTGCCTCCACACAGTCACCACACTGCCTCCACACAGTCACCACACTGCCTCCACACAGTCACCACACTGCCACCACACTGCCTCCACACTGCCACCACACTGCCACCACACAGTCACCACACTGCCACCACACTGCCTCCACACAGTCACCACACTGCCTCCACACAGTCACCACACTGCCACCACACTGCCACCACAGTCACCACACTGCCTCCACACAGTCACCACACTGCCACCACACTGCCACCACACTGCCTCCACAGTCACCACACTGCCACCACACTGCCTCCACACAGTCACCACACTGCCACCACACTGCACCACACCAGCCACCACACTGCCACCACACTGCCACCACACTGCCACCACACTGTCACCACACTGCCACCACACTGCCACCACACTGCCACCACACTGCCACCACAGTCACCACACTGCCACCACACTGTCACCACACTGCCACCACACTGCCACCACACTGCCACCACACTGCCACCACACTGCCTCCACACAGTCACCACACTGCCACCACACTGCCACCACACTGCCACCACACTGCCACCACACTGCCACCACACTGCCACCACACTGCCACCACACTGCCACCACACTGCCACCACACAGTCACCACACTGCCACCACACAGTCACCACACTGCCACCACACTGCCTCCACACAGTCACCACACTGCCACCACACTGCCACCACACTGCCACCACACTGCCACCACACTGCACCACACTGCCACCACACTGCCACCACACTGCCACCACACTGCCACCACACTGCCACCACACAGCCACCACACTGCCACCACACAGCCACCACACAGCCACCACACAGTCACCACACTGCCACCACACTGCCACCACACAGCCACCACACAGCCACCACACAGCCACCACACTGCCACCACACTGCCACCACACAGTCACCACACTGCCACCACACAGTCACCACACTGCCACCACACAGCCACCACACTGCCACCACACTGCCACCACACTGCCACCACACAGCCACCACACAGCCACCACACAGACACCACACTGCCACCACACTGCCACCACACAGTCACCACACTGCCACCACACTGCCACCACACAGCCACCACACTGCCACCACACTGCCACCACACTGCCACCACACTGCCACCACACTGCCACCACACTGCCACCACACAGTCACCACACTGCCACCACACTGCCACCACACTGTCACCACACTGCCACCACACAGCCACCACACTTCCACCACACTGCCACCACACTGCCACCACACTGCCACCACACTGCCACCACACTCACCACACAGCCACCACACTGCCACCACACTGCCACCACACTGCCACCACACTGCCACCACACTGCCACCACACTGCCACCACACTGCCACCACACTGCCACCACACTGCCACCACACTGCCACCACAGTCACCACACTGCCACCACACTGCCACCACACAGTCACCACACTGCCACCACACTGCCACCACACTGCCACCACACTGCCACCACACAGCCACCACACTGCCACCACACTGCCACCACAGTCACCACACAGCCACCACACTGCCACCACACTGCCACCACACTGCCACCACACTGCCACCACACTGCCACCACACAGCCACCACACTGCCACCACAGTCACCACACTGCCACCACACTGTCACCACACTGCCACCACACTGCCACCACACAGCCACCACACTGCCACCACACTGCCACCACACTGCCACCACACTGCCACCACACAGCCACCACACTGCCACCACAGTCACCACACTGCCACCACACTGCCACCACACTGCCACCACACTGCCACCACAGTCACCACACTGCCACCACACTGTCACCACACTGCCACCACACTGCCACCACAGTCACCACACTGCCACCACACTGCCACCACACTGCCACCACACTGCCACCACACTGCCACCACACTGCCACCACACTGCCACCACACTGCCACAACACTGCCACCACACTGTCACCACACTGCACCACAGCACCACACTGCCACCACACTGCCCCCACGCTACCACCACACTGCCACCACACTGCCACCACACTGCCACCACACTGCCACCACACTGCCACCACACTGCCACCACACTGCCACCACACTGCCACCACACTGCCACCACACTGCCACCACACTGCCACCACACTGCCACCACACTGCCACCACACGCCACCACACTGCCACAACACTGCCACCACACTGCCACCACACTGCCACGCTGCACTTCACTTCATAGGACACTGCCACAACACTGCCACCACACTGCCACCACACTGCCACCACACTGCCACCACACTGCCACCACACTGCCACCACACTGCCACCACACTGCCACCACACTGCCACCACACTGCCACCACACTGCCACCACACTGCCACCACACTGCCACCACACTGTCACCACACTGCCACCACACTGCACCACACTGCCACCACACTGCCACCACACTGCCACCACACTGTCACCACACTGCCACCACACTGCCACCACACTGCCACCACACTGCCACCACACTGCCACCACACTGCCACCACACTGCCACCACACTGCCACCACACTGCCACCACACTGCCACCACACTGCCACCACACTGCCACCACACTGCCACCACACAGCCACCACACTGCCACCACAGTCACCACACTGCCACCACACAGCCACCACACTGCCACCACACTGCCACCACACACCACAGTCACCACACTGCCACCACACTGCCACCACAGTCACCACACTGCCACCACACTGCCACCACACTGCCACCACACTGCCACCACACTGCCACCACACTGCCACCACACAGTCACCACACTGCCACCACACTGCCACCACACTGCCACCACACTGCCACCACACTGCCACCACACTGCCACCACAGTCACCACACTGCCACCACACAGCCACCACAGTCACCACACTGCCACCACACTGCCACCACACTGCACCACACTGCCACCACACTGCCACCACACTGCCACCACACTGCCACCACACTGCCACCACACTGCCACCACAGCACCACACTGCCACCACACTGCCACCACACTGCCACCACACTGCCTCCACACTGCCACCACAGTCACCACACTGCCACCACACACCACACTGCCACCACAGTCACCACACTGCCACCACACTGCCACCACACTGCCACCACACTGCCACCACAGTCACCACACTGCCACCACACTGTCACCACACTGCCACCACACTGCACCACACTGCCACCACAGTCACCACACTGCCACCACACTGCCACCACACTGCACCACACTGCCACCACAGTCACCACACTGCCACCACACTGCCACCACACTGCCACCACACTGCCACCACAGTCACCACACTGCCACCACACTGTCACCACACTGCCACCACACTGCCACCACACTGCCACCACACTGTCACCACACTGCCACCACAGTCACCACACTGCCACCACACTGTCACCACACTGCCACCACACTGCCACCACACTGCCACCACAGTCACCACACTGCCACCACACTGTCACCACACTGCCACCACACTGCCACCACACTGCCACCACACTGCCACCACACTGCCACCACACTGCCACCACACTGCCACCACACTGCCACCACACTGCCACCACAGTCACCACACTGCCACCACACTGCACCACAGTCACCACACTGCCACCACACTGCCACCACACTGCCACCACACTGCCACCACACTGCCACCACAGTCACCACACTGCCACCACACTGCCACCACACTGCCACCACACAGTCACCACACTGCCACCACACTGTCACCACACTGCCACCACACTGCCACCACACTGCCACCACACTGCCTCCACACTGCCACCACACTGTCACCACACTGCCTCCACACAGTCACCACACTGCCACCACACTGCCACCACACTGCCACCACACTGTCACCACACTGCCTCCACACTGTCACCACACTGCCTCCACACTGCCACCACACTGCCACCACACTGCCACCACACTGCCACCACACTGTCACCACACTGCCACCACACTGCCACCACACTGCCACCACACTGTCACCACACTGCCTCCACACAGTCACCACACTGCCACCACACTGCCTCCACACTGCCACCACACTGCCTCCACACAGTCACCACAGTCACCACACTGCCTCCAATCAGTCACCACACTGCCTCCACAGTCACCACACTGCCACCAGTCACCACACTGCCCCCACACTGCCTCCACACAGCCACCACACTGCCTCCACACTGCCACCACACAGTCACCACACTGCCCCCACACTGCCACCACACAGTCACCACACTGGAGGAAACATAGGATGAGGAGGAGGAAACATAGGAGGAAGAGGAGGAGGAAACATAGGAGGAGGAGGAAACATAGGAGGAGAAGGTGGAGGAAACATAGGAGGAGGAGGAGGAAACATAGGAGGAGGAGGAGGAGGAGGAGGAGGAGGAGGAGGAGGAGGAGGAGGAGGAAATATAGGAGGAGGAGGAGGAAATATAGGAGGAGGAGGAAATATAGGAGGAGGAGGAGGAGGAGGAGGAGGAGGAGGAGGAGGAGGAGGAGGAGGAGGAGGAGGAGGAGGAGGAGGAGGAGGAGGAGGAGGAGGAGGAGGAAACATAGGAGGAGGAGGAGGAAACATAAGAGGAGGAGGAGGAAACATAGGAGGAGGAGGAGGAAACATAAGAGGAGAAGGTAAATAGGAAGAGGAAAGATAGGAGGAGAAGGAAAAGTAGGAGGAGGAAAAACGAGAGGAAAAATAGGTGGAGAAGGTAAAATTGGAGGAGGAGGAAACATAGGAGTCCTGAGAAGAAGGTAAAATTGGAGGAGGAGGAAACATAGGAGGAGGATGAGAAGGTAAAATTGGAGGAGCAGAAAACATAGGAGGAGGAGAAGGTAAAATTGGAGGAGGAGGAAACATAGGAGGAGGAGAAGGTAAAATTGGAGGAGGAGGAAACATAGGAGGAGGAGAAGGTAAAATTGGAGGAGGAGGAAACATAGGAGGAGGAGAAGGTAAAATTGGAGGAGGAGGAGGAAAAATAAGAAGTGGAGGAAGAGGGGGGAATCTGAGCCAACTGGGAATGAAGAGCGAGGTGAGCAGGATAGCAGGCAAAACCTGTCACTGTCTTCTTCCATATTCCTCTTTCCCTCTTTTCTGTCATTTTACCCAACGGACAGTTGGTCGTCTTTTAACATACTCCTGTGTAGCAGGTGGGGGGGTTGGGTGGCAGGTAAAGCCCGATAGTGCACCAATAAATATGTTTCAGATCCCAGAATTAATCCCTCAAGAAATGTCTCTACACTCATCCCATTCATTTCCATATTTGTACTGATACATCAATGCCTGGAGTGGAACTGTGGGCAGACAACTGGTGGAGGCCTACACATAGGGAACATCAGGAAACACTTCCTCAAGGCCGTCACCTGCTGCTGCATTTAGAACAACGACACAAAGGAGGGACATGCCCGCGGAGGCAGCTCAGGCATAGCCAACAGAGAGGTCCATTAAGCCGGTGCTTAATTAGAGGACACTAGTGCAGCACTGCGTCCAGACTCAAACTCGGGCCATGCACTCAGCATTTTCATGACTAGCTGCCCACACCCTGTGCTCTGCCATTGATTTCTTCTCTAGTTTGCATCAATGAGCGCTAAAAATGCCAAAAGCGGGGCCTGAATGAGATGTGATTTGACATAATTTTGTGGCTGGACAGTGATCATGAGGCATTTGTCTCCTGCAATTAAGCACTGGCTTTAGGGAATGGCAGCGCGGGGAAGAGAAAGGCAATATGGGACATTCCTTCTTCTAAAATGGCCAACACCTACCTTGAGAAGGTGTATCTCCCTCTTCTGCTCTGTGAGCTGCAGCTTGTGCTCTGCAATTTCAGATTTCATCTCCTGCATCTTGGTCTGCATCTGCTGCAGCACGGAGCGCAGCTCCCGCACGCAGTTGTGGTCCTGTGCAGAGAAATACAGCGATGGGTCCCCATGGGCTCCCCCCTGTGGGTTGGGGGTCAGAATAGACCCACAGTGTCTCCCTATGGAATTCGCAAGAGGTGAATAACTAGGGACATAATGACTTGATTTGTGCTTATTCTAATCCATTCTTGGGGGTTTTGTGCTCAGTGGCCTTGCATAGCCTACAAAGGCTGACAGGCAGTAAAACTCCATCCATCCACCTTCAAGGGTTCCAAAGTTCAGGTACTGAATTATGTACAGGTGAGAGACTTTAGTATCAGCTATGTACATTCACATGGACAAGGCAGAGGCAAACTCTATGTTGCCTTCATGGATTACAGGAAGGCCTTTGACTTGGGCACATACAGTAAAACCGAAAAAATGTCAAAGTTGTTTTTTAAGTAACAAAAATTTTATGTTTTTTTAAGCGTTTTAGGACAAAAGAATCAAAATGTACCTTAAGAACTTTTGACCCCAAAAAATCCCGCAATAGCGGCCTCTGCAATAGCAACACATTCCGAATTTCTCGTCGCCCTATTACAAAAACATAAACAATGTTTGCTTCTTTTTACTACATGTAGTTCACATTTATTCATTGCTTCATGAAGTTCATCAATCAAGATCATTGACAAACTAACAAAAAAATCTGCTGACACTCATATTTACAAGCATTTTTTCACTAACATGTGGAACAGTCTATCACAAGAGACAGTCGGTGTAGATACACAAAACGCCTTTAAAAATTAACTGGACAAAGTCTTTCAGAATAAAATGTACTCCACTGACTGGAGTCTAGACTAATCAAGAAATACTAGGTGTTAGGCAAATTATCAGAGAGTGAAACCAGATAACCTTTAACCAAGACTGATCAAAATAACAAAAAGACGGCAATAGGCTGAAAGCCTACAATGCCTTTCTACTATAGTATACTAAGTAGACAACACACGAGGATTTAAGGGGGCACACGGCCTTTGCTACTTCGTAAAAAATCATCAAAAATCGAGTTTTGAGTTTAACACAGAAATGAAGTCTGTAGAGTCTCCACAACACTTGAGCGTGATCGATTTGCAAACTGTAGATTCCTTTATTTATTAATTAATTATTTGAGAGAGGTACCCAATATCGAAGTTTTGAAAAAGCACAACCTGGTTGTCAAAAACTGTCATTTAGAGTGCTTGGATACGAGGTCTTTCTCTCGGAAAAATGCCCGATGTTTGGTATTGCGGAAAGCCCAATCATGTAGCCTTCCGCTGAGCCTATTTCCGGCGCAGAGGAATATGATACAAATGAACTAGAGAGATTGGCAGATTCGCATCAGCAATGATGTGACAGATCATGGTCTCCGCCTTGGTGACACATCTTTCAAAAGTCTTTTTGGCCTGGTCCTCTGCCTCCTTGTCGACACCTTTCTTCACAAAGAAATCCATTTTCTTTTGTTTCGTCTTGCCTTTCGCCGATCGTCCGGGAAAAACTACGATTTTACAAAGCCTCGAACTGAACTTTTGACCTCCACGCAGAATACCCCCCCCCCCCCCCTTCACGCCGACGGTTCAGCGCCAAGCGCCTCCCCCCCCCCCCCCCGCCTCCCCCCCCCGCTTCACGCCGTCGGTTCAGCGCTTTGCGCCTGCGCAAACATCGGCATTTTCCTTCTTCTACGTGTGTGCTACGCCTATAGACCTTATTCACACGGCGGCCATGTTAGTTTTAAAACGAGGCAGATAACGCGAACATGTCGACATGGCTGACACGTTGAAGATAACAGAGGGGTTAGCGCAGCTTCAACGACAAAATCCTTTCTGCAGTGGAGGTGATCGGCATTGTTAGATTAAAAACTATTCAAAAATAGTCACAATAGACTATCGTAACGTAAAATTTCTTCACAATACCCGCAGAAGATAAGTAAACAAACCACACCGTACGTCCCTAGCAGGCGAACACGATCGAACGCCAGCAGACAATCGAGCTAGTGTGATATAATGTTTCATGTAAAGCTCGAATGAGTGGCAGCAGTACTAGGCTATCTGGTTTACTTATATGTGATTTTTTTTGCGTGCTAACTGATATTAGGTTTAGAGCTTGAATTTTCAATGATATTACGCATCACAACATGTGTTTGCAGAAGATTCTCCTTGGCAGTCTCAGTTGTGCATTCTCCATTGTTATTTATTATGGTTGAGTTACGAAGGAAGGCAGAAAAATAGCAAGAAGACAAAGTGACAAAGGCTATGAGAAGTGGATTGAAGTGTTTATTGACTACGATGCCATCAAAGGTTGGTACACAGTGACAAAAGTTATTTCGCTGAGAACTCTAGTGTTCGAACCAATGAAAACCACGGAAAGAGACGGCCGTTTCGTTCCTTGCCTCTCATTGGCCAGCTTAATTGTCATGAGGTCAGCGTGTGATCACGGGCGAAGCTGATCAGCTTTGGTCTATACATTTAAATTTTGTTTTGTGATGCGTAACTTTGTCACTTTGTCAACTAACTCTGATTTAGATGTTGGTTTCTTGGCATAGCCAGCTTACCATGTCGGAGCAGATGAAACAAATGAGAGCAAAGCGAAATGATCACTCGTGCACTTAAGTGTTGATGCCTGTCCGGGACACTCCCCGCAGTGTGTTTTGTTTGCTTTGTACGGTTTGAGCACATAGTTGTAAGTGTAAAAATGGTCAGTTATCAATGTAATCGGTGATTTTGGTTGTCATGAAACTTTGTTTTGTGCTTTAATGCCTTTTTCTTGTCATCATCTTATTTGTTACATTACGCCAAATGCGGCAATTAAGTTGATCGTGCACTCATCGACTGGATGATCGTGAATTTTCTGTCCTCGCCTGACCAGGGAAACAAAATTGTCAATTCAAGCCAGAACTAAACAGTTATCTGCTGCCACGCATTCGAGCTTTACAGGAAACATTATATCACACTAGCTCGATCGTCTGCTGGGGTAGTGGCTATGGTTCGATCGTGTTCGTCTGCTAGGTATGTACGGTGTGGTTTGTTTACTTATCTTCTGCGAGTTTTGTGCAGAAATTATACGTTACGATAGTCTATTGTGACTATTTTTGAATAGTTTTTGATCTAACAATGCCGGTCACCTCCACTGCAGAAAGGATTTTGTCGTTGAAGCTGCGCTAACCCCTCTGTTGTCTTCAACGTGACAGCCATGTCGACATGTTCGCTTTATCTGCCTCGTTTTAAAACCAAAATGGCGGGTCGCGTGAATAAGGTCCATTTCTTAAATGCTACTCCAAAAAGCTCTGGATGCTACTCTTTGGCAGGATGGTGGGTTGGCAGCTCTGCACTATTCACATGACGGGCACAATCAAACTTTCCACCGTGGCTGACGGAAAAATGGGAGTCGCAGACAGTGCAAATGAACTGAATAAGCAAACTGTTTTCCTTTCCGCGAAGTGACAAGGCATGGGTATTCCTCGTGATATTTTGGCAGAAAGACTTGGCTCGGCACTTTGCTCGTCTTCTTCTTTTTGGTTGGTGGCATTTCGGAGTCATTTTCTTCAGTTCTCATCTTCAGTTTCGTGTGCTCTTCGTTCAGCCATTGTCTCGAAAAGCGCACGTGGGTTGGCAGTAAAACAGGTTGACAATGTGAAGTGCAGGGAGGAAGGATGACGTAATATCTTGGCGCGAAGAATGACGCCACTTCTGGCGTCTCTTCTCTCAAAAGTAGAGTGTACGGAGGGAGGATGCCGTAATATCTTGGCGCGAAGAATGACGCCACTTCTGGCACGGAAGAGTGACGTAATCCTGCACGCAGCAAACGACTTCCGCCCGAAATCATGGATCAGAAAAAAGTCTGTCAAGCGAGATGATGAAAATTGCGGATTGTGATATGCGTAGCCGAAACAATACCGTTTGCGTAGGAAACAATAGACTTGCGTAGTTGCATAGTTTAGTATGCAAATGCGTAGTTTACTACGCTCAATGCGTAGTGTAAACAGGTCTGCATACTATAAATAGCTGTTTATCTACAAAGTTCATGAACATGTTGAAGGCAATGTACTCTAACATACAATCTTGCATTGGATGGAACAATCAGATCTCCTAATTTCCCCCCTGCCTTTTGGGTGTAAAACAAGGTACAAAAGAGAGCACATCCATTTTTGTCATGTACATTGATAGCGTGGCTGACTATGTTAAAGCACGTGGAAAGCACAGCATTCAGTTGCTACCAGGCATGATTGAGATATTTGCCTTGCTGTTCACTGATGATATCGCTCTATTACCTTCTACACCAACAGGGCTTTAAAAAATCAGGTTAACTCCATACTAAGCGTATGAGAAACCCCCGGTCTCCAAGTAAACACCGATAAGACCATGGTGATGATTTTGTGATGAGGGGGTCACTTGGCAGATGGGGAGAGATGGTATATTAATAAACAAAGATGAAGTAGTCAACAGGTGCAAGTACCTTGGCTGTGCTTTTACCACCAAGTCAATGAGAAATGCCTCCATAGAAGAAGCTGCCATTAAGGGCAAACAAAAAACCAATTTATATAATAAGAACAATGTGGTCGTTGCACAACACCAGCCGCAAAGTGAGTTTTTTAAACTTTTGGACTCACAGGTTCAACCCTCATTATTATATGGTGCTGAATTGTGGGGCCTTCAGAAGCAAGAATTAAAAGGTACATGTCCTTTCGTGCAAAAAGTTCTTGGATGCAGATTGTAGAACACAAACCATTTTGCATATGGAGAGCTAGGTAGATACCCTTTATTGGAAAACAGCACAACAAAAGCAGTATCATACTGGCTCAGGTTGTCCAAAATGTCAACACTGGGAACCAAGCTTACATAATGCTATTGAACTCACAAATTCCAGATAATAAAAATTGGTCGTGCATTGTGAAAGATACTCTGTGCAAACTCGGTTACTCATATGTAAAGCCGAATGGGGGAATACCTGGTATGAGACCTTTCTAAAGCAGCTGAAGCAAAGACTGCAAGACTGCTATCCACAGCTGTGGGGTGAGAATAAACGTACCAGCGAAAGATTTTCACGCCACTGTACATTTTTATTTTACATTTAAAAACATATTTAGTAAATAAAATGTTTCTGACATTTTACAATAAAAAAATTCTGAGATGTATTCATCCATTTCCAATTATAAATCAATGATTTAAAACCAAATCATCATTACAGACTTAATGACGGAGGAAATCTTACCTGTCAATTTTGCAACAGTCAAAGATAAAATGCATTTCCTGTTTTATAGTGATGCTTACAGAAAGATAAGTGAAAAGTATATAATAAGTTATGTACACCCAAATATAAGAAGACAGTGCAGTGAGCTCATAAAGGAAACAATCACCAGAGCAACCAGGGATGTAGCGATGTATACTTTTTATGCATTTAAAGTCAGAGAGGGAACAAATTTGGGAGCTGAAGCTGAAATGTAGATGTAAATCCACTTTGAGATGTTGACAGAGATCATATCATAACATTTAATGATGGTGCAAATGATAACATCCCTATGTCCATCCACTGATTACATTTAGTAGTGACCACTGCTGTTCAGGTGGGCTGTTGGCCTATGAATAAACTCCATTCATTCTCTCTCTCTCTCTCTCTCTCTCTCTCTCTCTCTCTCTCTCTCTCTCTCTCTCTCTCTCTCTCTCTCTCTCTCTCTCTCTCTCTCTCTCTCAGCTGTATGTATCGCACAGTTTCTCTACAGACATCGGCAAGCTGCAACGGAGCAAGGTGGTTTGACTTGGAGTGCAGTCATTCTAAGAGGAAGGTGAAGGAAGCGCTTAGTCAATTTAGAAAAGGGGGCGATAAACGTTGCAAGGATCTATACGTGCAATTGAGAAGTGACTACAAGAAATTAATAAGACAGAAAAAACAAGAACACTATAGAGCATCGTGCGAAACTCTCGTCAAAAGCGTCAATAACCCTTCTCATTTCTGGTCCCTTGTAAGGAGAGCTGATGGCCAAAGAGTGAAACACCCTCAAATAGACATCCAAACATGGCACAGTCATTTAAAAAGTTTATTTAGCCGAAAACGCAGTTTTGATGAAATGCCCGAGGACAGCACACGTATTTCACACGATGAACTGGACGCTCCCATTACGGAAGACGATGTCCGGTTTGCCCTCGCTAGAATGAGTACAGGCAAAGCTCCAGGATTAGATGACATCCCTGGAGATTACTTGAAACTGGCGGGCAACCTTTTAACTCCATTTCTGTCTAGGCTGTTCTCCACAATGTATGAAAAACAGTTTTTCCCTCGAAGTTGGTGTCACGCCCTTATTGTACCCATCTTCAATTCTGGTGATAGATTGATCCCGACAAACTACAGAGGCATTTCTTTACTGAACAATACTAGTAAACTTTTTATGTCCATCCTGACAAATCGCTTACGTCTTTGGGCAGAGGAAGAAAACAAATTTAGTTTCGAGCAAGCCGGTTTTCGTACTGATCATTCCACTATTGACCATATATTCACTTTGTATTCAATAGCTGTGAAAAATGTTTATGGTGAAGGTCGGGGCAAACTTTATGCTGCCTTCGTCGATTTCGAGAAGGCCTTTGATTCTGTTAACCGTTCGTGCTTGTGGAGAGTTTTAACAAAGCTGGGCCTCTCCACCAAATTTGTAAACATGCTGAAAGCTGTGTATTCGCATGTAGAGGCCAGTGTACGTTGGGTAAATAGCCTGTCAGGCTCCTTTGACTGCCCGGTCGGTGTAAAGCAGGGGTCAGTAGAGTCTCCGATAATTTTCTGCCTATACTGTATACATCACATACGTGGCGGATTGCATACAAAGCAATGGGCGCCATGGGGTCTACAGCGCCAACTGGACAGTCTGAGCACTGCGTCCAGTCGCCTCGGTCTCACTGTTAACAGTGAAAAGACAAAGGTGTTTAGAAAAGGAGGATTTTTGGGTAGAGGTGAACAATGGACCTTAAATGGTAAAAGTTTGGAAGTGGTGAACAGGTATAAATACCTCGGGTTTGTTTTCACCACAAAATTGTCCTTGTCCATGGCCCCCGATAATCAGGTCATTAGAGCAAAACAGAAAATTCTACATCTGTTAAGAACTATGAGGAATCTACACTCCCAGAGTATCACTGTGTTTTTTTAGACTGTTTGACGCCCAGGTGCTACTGGCATTGCTGTATGGTTCTCAGCTGTGGGGATTGGCCAATAGAAACAATGTCGAAAAGACACACTTGTTTGCATGTCAACATTTTTTGAATGTCGATTTAAAATCCCCCAACAGCATGTGCTATGGTGACCTGGGCAGGTATCCTGTGTTTATTACCACCATACTCCATGCAGTAAAATACTGGTTCAGGCTTTCCAAAATGCCGGACAGTAGACTTCCCAAGCAAGCTTACCTCATGCTATTGCGTTCTAACATGTCAGAAGGGTTAAACTGGGTAAAACTAATTGAAAGATGCTTGTCACATCTTGGTTTTGCATACATTTGGAATAGTGGTGGCACCTTGAACGAGAAAGGTTTCTTAAGATGTCTTAAACAAAGACTGCGGGGTTGCTTTTTGCAGGAATGGACCTCGAATCTTAGTACCAGCCATAGATATGCTGTTTATAGGACTTTTAAATGTCTTTTGAATGTGAACAATATTTATCCTTCATAAACACAGACCTGTTTACTCTACGCATTGAGCGTAGTAAACTACGCATTTGCATACTATACTACGCAACTACGCAAGTCTATTGTTTCCTACGCAAACAGTATTGTTTCGGCTACGCATATCACAATCCGCAATTTTCATTATCTCGCTTGACAGACTTTTTTCCGATCCATGATTTCCGGGGAAGTCGTTTGCTGCGTGCAGGATTACGTCACTCTTCCGTGCCAGAAGTGGCGTCATTCTTCGCGCCAAGATATTACGTCATCCTTCCTCCGTACACTCTATTTTGAGAAGAGACGCCAGAAGTGGCGTCATTCTTCGCGCCAAGATATTACGTCATCCTTCCTCCCTGCCCTTCACGTTGTCAACCTGTTTTACTGCCAACAGGGTTCGTACAGGTTTTTAGATACAAAATTCCATGACTTTTCCATGACTTTCCATGACCTTCAACAACATTTTCCATGACCTAGCGTACTCTGATACATGACAATTTTAAAGAGAAAAGTGTATGGCGCACGACCAAACTCACGCACAATACACCCGTTGTAAAAAAAAACTAATTCTTTTTATTATTTTTAGAGCAGATTGATTCAAAAACTGACAAATGCAGAAAATTTTCAAACAAGTACTCCTTAAAATGATGATACTTTTGTCCCAAATTGTCTGGTGCTTCAACGATTAACGCACGCTGAATGTGGTAATCGAGCACGCGTCTACACAACGCCATTGCGGCCCGATGTACACACAAACAGGTGGAAAATTTCCGCCTGTTTTCTCCTTTCAAGCGCACAATCCGGGCGCTAGACAAAAAGTAGATTCATCGTACATTAACATTGAATATAGCGTTGGAAGGGGGAAATCTTGTAGAATCCGAGGGTGTCTGTACGAAATTGATTGGAAAAGCGGGAGTGAGCAAATTTTAACAAAATGTCCGATGACGTTCGAATTTTCATCCATAACTCGTCTTTCGATTTTCACCGGAAGTTCAATACACCGAACGAAAGAGCAATCTTTCCGCTAATGAGTAGTAAAGTTTCAACTTGATCAAATGAGAAACTTCGACGGACGAGTGTTTAGAAGAGACCAACCCGAATCGCGAAATGCAAACTCCGTCGAGCCACCGCGAGTCGGTAGTGGCGGAGGGTGTTTTTTTTACGTAATCGGCTTGTATGTTCTGTGTGGTATCCTCGCTCTGCGCAGTGAGTTCAGTTCAGTTGAGAGTTTCAGTTCAGTGTGAGTTCTGCCAGTTCGGTGTTTGGAATAAACAGATTGACTTTGGCTTGCCTGGGTTCGAGTCCACTTCTGTTGCTCTTGGCGATACTACATTTGGCGATGAGGACTGAGGATGCCGACCTTCGGCCGTTTGCAGGAATTTAGGCTCGAGGAGGAGGAGGATTGGGAGCAATACATCGCTCGAATGAAACATTACTTCGCGGCCAACGACATCGAGGATGCGAACAAACAGAAAGCGATCCTTCTGAGTGCATGTGGGGCCAGCACTTACAAGCTCATGTGTGATTTGCGGGCGCCAGCTCAACCAGGGGATGGATCGTTTGACGAACTGGTCACGGCCGTTCAGAAGCACCTGAAGCCGAAACCATCGGAAATCGTACAGCGGTTCAAGTTCCACACACGCGTACGTCACGAGAGCGAGACGGTCTCGACTTACGTGGCAGAATTACGTCATTTGTCACGTGACTGCAACTTCACAGGCGACTCACTGGAGTCGATGCTGAGAGACAGACTAGTGTGTGGCATCAACAATGACCGGATCCAGAGGCGCCTCCTGGCAGAGAAGGAATTAACGTTCTCCAAAGCACTAGAGATGGCCACTGCGGTGGAACTAGCGGAAAAGAGTGCGGTGGATTTGCGAGGAGGGGCGGCTAGGTCAACCGCTGGTGGAATGAAAGAGACCGGGGTTAGTGTTGATAAAGTGAGCAGTTCGGCAGTCGGATCTATCACCAGGGGAGAGAACCAGGCTGGTGGGAAGAGCAAACAGATGAACATTGAGTGTTGGTTTTGCAAGGGCAGAGGTCACATGCAGCGTCAGTGTCAGCAGTATCGGGCAGAGAGAGAGAAAAGAAGACAGGCAAAAAGTGACAGTCTCAAAAAGGGCCACAGTGAAGAATGTCGACGACTCAGACTCGGAGGGCGACTGTGGCGGTTCCCTCTTTCCCCCTTTTATCATAAAATAATTTCCTTGAATGTTTTAAGACTGAAGTCTTAAATTTTACGAATCCTAATTAGGCCATCAGCCCTATTTAGACCAGAGAGCGCACGTGCAGTCTCTGAGGTACTTAACCTGCCCTATACGGATCAGAGAGTGTACTGACGGCCCCCTGGGTTTTAGTTCCGAGAGACCCGATAGGCGAGTTAACCGAGGGCAGTTTCCAGGCCCCACCTCCCATAGACATGATAAGCCTAATTATGGTGACAGGACCCAGACTAGACGGCCTGGCCTTGACTGTCCTTTGTCTAAACTCGTGCACGTAACCTGGGAGGACGTCGCGCATGCGTGGTGGTGTTTTCCCCCTTTCATTAAAACACATTGTTGTCTACCAAAACTTCAGTCTGCTGAAAGTCTGCTGGAGGCAAGGGTGCCTGAGTGGAGGCAAGACCCCACAAAGCGACTCCGTGTATTAAGCACGTTAAATAGATTGATCTCTCTCTACCCCCATCCTTGTTTGCCCAAGCCGTAGTACGTTGGGCTTGACGTAACCCCACTAATCGTCAATGAGAGAAATAATTATCCCACTGTGAAATCAACGCGAGTGAGAGTTGCAGCTCTCCCACTCCACCCAGCTGACCACGCGCCCGCCTTCGCCTCCCTGGAGCGAAGCCTTCTGCCATCGTCTGCTAAATTTAGCTCTCCCCCTTTCCCCTCCAGCCTGTTGCTGGAGCGTCGGCCTGCCTGCAAGTTTGACCCTCTGAAACGTTCGTCTGCTCTGGGAGAGCCAGAGTGAGGCAGCCCACCCCAAGGATTCATCTGTGGTGTTGTGTGTGTGTATATGAACTTCGCTACATAGAGCGAAAGTTCATACCCCCATGGCCTTTTGATTCTCGCTTGACAAAAGCGAGAACGTGTGTTAAGTGGACTGTGAGTCCCTATAAGCAGTGGTAAAGTTGATGAACTTCGTCGATGGACCGATTCACCAAGGTAGCGTGAGTACTCACTAGATTGAACTTTTGAACTGACTCTGAATCTAAAGAACTGAACTACTGAACGCTCTTATCCCTAGAAACATAACTTTTCTCCCATCTCTCCTGCCCCTGGGATTGAACCACGGCACAGCGCCTCGCATCAAAGTCCAACGCCTTAGCATGCTGGACCATCTACACCTCTCAAAAAAAGAGGCTATCAATAGCCCAGCAGAGGCTTCGGGTTGGCTTTGAACTCATGAGGGCACAAGGGGAGAGCACTGGGATGTGGGCTGCCAGATGGTCCAGCATGCTAAGGCGTTGGACTTTGATGCGAGGCGCTGTGCCGTGGTTCAATCCCAGGGGCGGGAGAGATGGGAGAAAAGTTATGTTGATCGAGGAAAATTGCTGCGACCCTGTCTTGTCACTTTGTCTGGTATGAATGTGTGCATGATTGTGCATGAATGCATAGGTGAACATCGATTGATGCACCTGTTGGTTAAACGTCTTTACGTACCAACAAGAATGAAAGTTGTGATGTCTGTGGGATCTTCCCAGAAATCCATGGTGTTTAGTTTACGCTCTTATCCCTAGAAACATTGCACATTTATCAGATGCTTGAAAGCCACAAAGGGGCGGTTTTCTTAGTCATGGTTTCTCTTGAATATTAAATCATTTTGTTTAATTGGCAATCCTGAGTCCGTTTGAATTATTGCATGTGCATGACAGAGATTTCGATTTACTTTTAATTGTGCGTTCCTCCTCCCCAAGCAAGAACCCCTAGACAGCGCATATAGCGTCGAGCCTGTGTTTTTTTTAATAAACACAAGAGAGGAGAAACGTCAC
>JAWQFJ010020827.1:0-10839 GCA_034096865.1 Theodoxus fluviatilis | reverse complement strand
CTTCTGTTGATAGAACCGTCTTTGGAGGCCAGGGCCTGCTAGTGCTTGGAAAGAAAGCTTCACACCCTGGGAAACCACAGATGTGGAGAACTCCTGGCGGAAATGCCGTGGGCAGACCACCCTGCAGGGGTCGGCGCAGCTCCGATGAATGCAGGCCGTTGTGTGGCACCTCGGTCGGTCGTCACTGGCGCTGTGTCTACGAGCACGCCGATGGAGACATAGATCTATAACATCTTGGTGGAGCCAATCACCGGTCGCGTATTCCTGCGCCGTCTGTAATTCATGAACGTGGACTACGAAAGAGTCCGTTCATGAATTACACCCCACGGGTCTAAGACTACGCTGAAAGTCCACGTTCATGAATTACACCACACGTGGTCAGGTCGAGGCAGCGAGGACGGCTGCCCAGGGGCGGTAACTCCAGACACGGACTTACGAGTGGTTCACACTCTCCACGCACGAGCCGGCCCATACAGCCAGCGGCGTCTGGAGGGATGCATACTGACATTCTTTTCTCGAGTCCGTCAGTCTTCATCCCGTATTAGCATAGTCTGGATTTTTTAAATTATAATTCAGACACAGTTCTCAGGTTAATCAATCATCTACGGCAGAATGGATTAATCCGCAACGGGGTTGTTTTATTTTACGCTTCTGTACATAATGCCGTGATCGAAAGCATCCGAAATGTTATTTACAGCTCTGAAAAGCTTGTGCGAAATCCATCAAGACTGTTTCGAACGTTCAATGGCGAAAGTGAAGAAAGAGTGCATTATTTAGTCACGGAAACTCGTCGATTTAGCGTGGCGTGGAAACAAAAACATTTGAAAAAGTCATCAAGACCTTGTCGAGTGGATCGTCCACGCACTCAAGCAATGAGTTTCCTGGTGCCTTGGGCCAGAGGGAAGGGGATCGTCCCAGTGAAGTTCGCCCTCAAGGCGCGGATGGACAGGTTACGCGTCCTCGCTCTGCGCATAGAACGCGATTCCAGCCCTTGAAGCCGTGGGCGTTTCCGAGTGCTGTGCTTCGCAATCCAATGGACAGCCAGACGTGTGACCAGCCTCTCTCCCTGATTGCTCTGCGCTGTGACAGACGTGTGACCAGCCTCTCTCCCTGATTGCTCTGCGCTGTGACAGACGTGTGACCAGCCTCTCTCCCTGATTGCTCTGCGCTGTGACAGACGTGTGACCAGCCTCTCTCCCTGATTGCTCTGCGCTGTGACAGACGTGTGACCAGCCTCTCTCCCTGATTGCTCTGCGCTGTGACAGACGTGTGACCAGCCTCTCTCCCTGATTGCTCTGCGCTGTGACAGACGTGTGACCAGCCTCTCTCTCTCTGATTGCTCTGCGCTGTGACAGACGTGTGACCAGCCTCTCTCCCTGATTGCTCTGCGCTGTGACAGACGTGTGACCAGCCTCTCTCCCTGATTGCTCTGCGCTGTGACAGACGTGTGACCAGCCTCTCTCCCTGATTGCTCTGCGCTGCGGCTCTGACGTGTGACCAGTCTCTCTCCCTGATTGCTCTGCGCTGTGACAGACGTGTGACCAGCCTCTCTCCCTGATTGCTCTGCGCTGTGACAGACGTGTGACCAGTTTCTCTCCGTGATTGCTCTGCGCTGTGACAGACGTGTGACCAGTCTCTCTCCCTGATTGCTCTGCGCTGTGACAGACGTGTGACCAGCCTCTCTCCCTGATTGCTCTGCGCTGTGACAGACGTGTGACCAGTCTCTCTCCCTGATTGCTCTGCGCTGTGACAGACGTGTGACCAGTCTCTGTCTTTGATTGCTCTGCGCTGCGGCTCTGACGCTGAAGCGGTGCGTGTAGAACGGCGGAGACAGGGAGGGCGCCTGACTGTAGGGAACTCTGAGAGTACTCTGGTGCCCAGGTATCCTGAGAAAACGGGTGCTTAGCGATCGCTCGATAGCATCCTCTGCCTGCCTGCCTGGCTCAGAGGCGCCGCTGAGTATCAACAGCAATGGTGCTTAACGTAGCAATGGTCTTTAGCTTTCAGCTTGTCAGGGAAAGTCCTCTCGCGGTGGCTTGAATCCTTGGCAACGTTTCAAGTGGCCGGTCATACATTTTTTGTTCCATGACAATCTTTTACGTAAATACTGTCATCACGTAATTTGTGAAGATATATATTCATCTTCACAACTGACATCATAGCATTGGTGTTGTCCTTACACAATGACACAGCCTGTGGTTGTTTGTGCACAAGTCACATATCTAATTATTTGTAATAGCAATGACTGAGCTTCTGCACTGGCCGCATAAACAGACCATTTTGTGAGTTGTAGTCATCGGGTGGGGTGAGTGGGAACTGACTTGAGTGCATGCATTGCACTGACTTGTAATCCCTTGTACTACAGCACAACATAGTACACTGTATTGGATAGGGTTAAACTGCACGCGCTGTATTGGATTGGATTGGATTGGTTTAGATAGGTTGTACTAGATGACATCCCCTTGCTCTGCAATACAATACACTGCATTAGACTGAATTCTTTGCACTGTGTTGGATTGGATTGACTCTACTGAATGTGATTTCCTTGCACTGCAGTAAAATACACTGTATTAGACTAGACCGTATCCACAGTATTGAGTTTGGAGTGGACTGACTGTACTGAATGGCATTCCATGCACTGTAGTACTATACACTATATTAGACTAGACTGTATGCCCTGTATTGAATTGGACTGGGCTTACTGGACTGATTGGTATTTCATTGCAGTGCAGTACTATACACTGTATTAGACTAGACTGTATGCACAGTATTGGATTGGATTGACTGTACTGAAAGGCATTTCTTGCACTGCATTACAATACACTGTATTAGACTAGACTGTATGCACAGTATTGAATTGGATTGACTGTACTGAAAAGTTTTTCCTTGCACTGCATTACAATACACTGTATTAGACTAGACTGCAAGCAGTGTATTGATTGTATTGAATTGGCTGTACTGAATATCATTTCTTTGCACTGCATTACAATACACTGCGTTAGATTAGACTGCAAGCACTACATTGGATTGGATTTAACTAAATGGCATTTCCTTGCGCTGCTATAGATACAGTGTATTGCAACGGACTAGACTGCATGCATTGTATTGCCTAGCCTAAACTTGTCTCTTTTTTCTTTTCTGTCTGTCTTTCTTGTTTTGTCATGTGTGGGTTTTTTGGTCTTATTTTTAGTTGTGTTAGCATTGTGAGTTACTACAGCTATTTCGAGGAAAAGACGCTCAA
Organism: Theodoxus fluviatilis; assembly: GCA_034096865.1. Lineage (NCBI taxonomy): Eukaryota > Metazoa > Mollusca > Gastropoda > Cycloneritida > Neritidae > Theodoxus > Theodoxus fluviatilis. The sequence continues at coordinate 7,598 of JAWQFJ010020827.1, read as the reverse complement.
GTTTGTTTCTTTTATTGTGTTTATCTTTTCTTCATTTATGCATGAGTTGCAGTCATTCTTTCACCTTTTCCCAAGCCCTCTTCATGTCTAAGCTATGACACCAACTTGCTGAAGCCAGCACGCGCGGGCTCGACAGCAATGACAAATTTCTAGTACCCAATCCTAGCGCTCCATGTTCGGTGACGAAGAGACGACAGGTGTGGACACTGCAGCATGAAACGACACGTGACGTTTATGAGGTTAGTAAGGGTCGCGGTTTGCGAGAGTGGCTTCCCTCTATTGGAGTAAACGCGAGACAAGATGGAGAAGAGCAAACGTGGAGTGAAGGATGACCGAAGTTATTTTGAAAGCCTTGACGCGGCAGCAAAGCTGAGATACAGCACCAACTTGATGTACATTTGTGGCAACGACCCTTATGAAGTGCCAACTCGATTATGGTCGGCCAGTCCTGACGATTATCCTTCGCTGGATTACATCGCGATTGTGAACTATTTCGTGTTCGGTGTGAGTGCCTACACGACGAAAGAATTTCGATCGCACAAAAGCCTCACGGCATACAAGAATTTTGTAGATGGATGGGTGAGGGAGATTGCAACATTCACACCAGATGGGTGTGATCACCCTCTATGTGTGTGTGTGTGTGTGTGTGTGTGTGTGTCTGTCTGTCTGTCTGTCTGTCTGTCTGTCTGTCTGTCTGTCTGTCTGTCTGTCTGTCTGTCTGTCTCTCTCTCTCTCTCTCTCTCTCTCTCTCTCTCTCTCTCTCTCTCTCTCTCTCTCTCTCTCTCGGTAATCTATTCATTAAAAAGATCTTAGATGTGTCATTAGAAATGGATCTTCTGTCTTTTTTACTGAACATACGTGTTCAAAGAATAGACGACATACATTATCTTGATTGAGTTATCACATGCACATTTGCTCATGTTTCCTGTATCTATTATGACCACATACATTCACAAAAACTAGGCTAAAAGTGAGCTTTCTTATAACACTTTCAGACAAACCAGCACTGCCCAACATGCTAATTTCATGTAGGCATCTTTGAGCTTGCCTGTGTTGTCATTTTTTTTCACTGTTCATGTTTTACAAACATAGCTAAAAAATAATTACTAAAATTATTACACAAATTCACAAAATGCTCCATCATTGTTTATTTTAGACTCCGACTAACAAGAAAAACTGTTAGTAAGTAAAATTAATACATAGCTTCAGATTAAGAATGTAATAATATAAAAAAAAACAAATCTAACACCATTTAAATATTTTGGGATTTGACGCACACAAAATTCTATCCGATTTATGATTGGCAGATTACAGTAATAAAAAACTGAGAAGGTCAAAAATAATTCATTACTTCATTAGACAATGATAAACATAGTAAGTAATAATATGAAAACCATAACTATTTGTATTTTCACAACTGCCATTAGGTTCTGTGAACTCAAAACATATAATAATCCTTATCTTAACCTCCCATCAGACATAACATAAAAAGCCATTCCCATCATTGCTAAAATTATTGATCTAATATCAGTGCTTCATACAATCATACATATATGTAACTGAGTTTGACTGTTGCAATGCACTATACACATTAAAGCGTTGACTGTACAAGCAAGAGAGGGAGAAGCAGACATACCCTGCGTTCCGTTGACTCTGCTTCATCTCTGCTACGCTGTAGCAGGGTCAGGAGTTTCGATTGGTCGGTTTCTTTAATTATTTTTAAAGCACGTTACCATTAAAAGTAGAGGGTTTTGGAGGCCCCCTTTGAATACACGAATCTCGAATATTATTTGACACTCAAATTTATCACTATTGATCGAAGAAACGACATAATAAAAGTATTAGGGTGGAAAATCATTCATACACAATCTTTGGTGACGTTTCACCCAGTGGCAGAGGTCAACTTCCTGTCAAAGGTCGCGCAGCAGCTAGAGCGTTTGCTGTGCCTAGCAACGATGAAACTACAGAACTCGTAGCCGCATTTGATTGGCTCATACTAAACACAACTAATTGGAAGTCACTCCACGGTAAACATGCTTCGAACCATGGAGTTTACATAACATGGAAGTGGAATACGTGCCGATTGCTGTCAAATTTCGAAAAAATAAATGTTTTCGTGCTCTCATCACCGTGGCAGAGTGGATTGTATGTCTTGGTTTGATATTTGTAGTAAACGTCGGCATTTATACCCATGAGAGTAACAATTTAGCAGACGACACACATGTTTGGATTTCCTTGACCTTCCTCTATGACTGGTGATGGTTACCTCCCTTTTGTTATTAATGGATTTTCGCTCCTAATGCTTTTATTAAGTCGTTTCTTCGTTCAAGAGTGATAAATTTGAGTGTGAAATAATATTGGGGATTCGTGTATTCAAAGGGGGCCTCCAAAACCCTCTACTTTTAATAGTAACGTGCTTTAAAAATAATTAAAAAAACCGACCAATCGAAACTCGTGACCCTGCTACACCGTAGCAGAGATGAAGCAGAGTGCACGGAACGCAGGGATAATTGTACTGATGTCTTATATCCGAAGATGACCTCGAGGCTTAAGTGTCGCATGGTAACTTCCCGCTCTCTCTCTCTCTCTCTCTCTCTCTCTCTCTCTCTCTCTCTCTCTCTCTCTCTCACACACACACACACACACACACACACACACACACACACACACACACACACACACACACACACACACACACACACGAAACCGCTTTTTTGCACAATCGCACGCACACGCACAGTCGAACGCTCACGGAATGCATACAGACGAACGCACTGAGTTGGGGCTTTCCCTTTCATTTTATGACAGCAGGGATGGAGAACAATCTCCTAGATGTACTGGCATTGCTACAATTTCGTACACAGCACGAGCGTACCATTTTCCACACCTCACACGATGTCAGATAGGTCGTGAAATGATGCAGAAATGGCTACGAAGCAGTCTCGTGTTCACTCCATTCAAGGGAAGTCACTCGCGCGCCAAATACGTCATCCTTACTAACCTCATTGGGGCAGCGCAGACGGACCTACGACCAAAAGTAGGCATGTACATGCTGCATCTGCCAATGGGAGGACAGCGAAAAAGGAGCGCTTGCGCCCTGACTGCTGACTGCTGCTTGCGTCCTGACTGCTGCTTGCGCCCTGACTGCTGACTGCTGCTTGCGCCCTGACTGCTGACTGCTGCTTGTGCCCTGACTGCTGCTTGCGCCCTGACTGCTGACTGCTGCTTGCGTCCTGACTGCTGACTGCGCCCTGACTGTTGACTGCTGCTTGCGCCCTGACTGTTGACTGCTGCTTGCGCCCTGACTGCTGACAGCTGCTTGCGTCCTGACTGCTGACTGCGCCCTGACTGTTGACTGCTGCTTGCGCCCTGACTGCTGACAGCTGCTTGCGTCCTGACTGCTGACTGCGCCCTGACTGTTGACTGCTGCTTGCGCCCTGACTGCTGACTGCTGCTTGCGTCCTGACTGCTGACTGCTGCTTGCGTCCTGACTGCTGACTGCTGCTTGCGCCCTGACTGCTGACTGCTGCTTGGGCCCTGACTGTTGACTGCTGCTTGCGCCCTGACTGCTGACTGCTGCTTGCGCCCTGAGTGCTGACTGCTGCTTGCGTCCTGACTGCTGACTGCGCCCTGACTGTTGACTGCTGCTTGCGCCCTGACTGCTGATTGCTGCTTGCGTCCTGACTGCTGACTGCTGCTTGCGTCCTGACTGCTGCTTGCGCCCTGACTGTTGACTGCTGCTTGCGCCCTGACTGCTGACTGTTGGTTGCGTCCTGACTGCTGACTGCGCCCTGACTGCTGACTGCGCCCTGACTGCTGACTGCTGCTTGCGTCCTGACTGCTGCTTGCGCCCTGACTGTTGACTGCTGCTTGCGCTCTGACTGCTGACTGCTGCTTGCGTCCTGACTGCTGACTGCTGCTTGCGCCCTGACTGTTGACTGCGCCCTGACTGCTGACTGCTGACTGCGCCCTGACTGCTGACTGCTGCTTGCGCCCTGACTGCTGACTGCTGCTTGCGTCCTGACTGCTGCTTGCGCCCTGACTGCTGCTTGCGCCCTGACTGCTGACTGCTGCTTGCGCCCTGACTGCTGACTGCTGCTTGCGCCCTGACTGCTGACTGCTGCTTGCGCCCTGACTGCTGACTGCTGCTTGCGCCCTGACTGCTGCTTGCGCCCTGACTGCTGACTGCTGCTTGCGCCCTGACTGCTGCTTGCGCCCTGACTGCTGACTGCGCCCTGACTGCTGCTTGCGCCCTGACTGCCGCTTGCGCCCTGACTGCTGACTGCGCCCTGACTGCTGCTTGCGCACTGACTGCTGCTTGTGCCCTGACTGCTTCTTGCGCACTGACTGCTGCTTGCGCCCTGACTGCTGACTGCTGACTGCTGCTTACGCACAGACTGCTGCTTGCGCCCTGACTGCTTCTTGCGCCCTGACTGCTGCTTGCGCCCTGACTGCTGCTTGCGCCCTGACTGCTGCTTGCGCCCTGACTGCTGCTTGCGCCCTGACTGCTGACTGCTGACTGCTGCTTGCGCCCTGACTGCTGCTTGCGCCCTGACTGCTGCTTGCGCCCTGACTGCTGCTTGCGCCCTGACTGCTGACTGCTGCTTGCGCCCTGACTGCTTCTTGCGCCCTGACTGCTGCTTGCGCCCTGACTGCTGACTGCTGACTGCTGCTTGCGCCCTGACTGCTGCTTGCGCCCTGACTGCTGACTGCTGACTGCTGCTTGCGCCCTGACTGCTGCTTGCGCACTGACTGCTGCTTGCGCCCTGACTGCTTCTTGCGCCCTGACTGCTGCTTGCGCCCTGACTGCTGCTTGCGCCCTGACTGCTGCTTGCGCCCTGACTGCTGCTTGCGCCCTGACTGCTGCATGCGCCCTGACTGCTGACTGCTGACTGCTGCTTGCGCCCTGACTGCTGCTTGCGCCCTGATTGCTGCTTGCGCCCTGACTGCTGACTGCTGCTTGCGCCCTGACTGCTTCTTGCGCACTGACTGCTGCTTGCGCCCTGACTGCTGACTGCTGACTGCTGCTTGCGCCCTGACTGCTGCTTGCGCCCTGACTGCTGCTTGCGCCCTGACTGCTTGCGCCCTGACTGCTGCTTGCGCCCTGACTGCTGACTGCTGACTGCTGCTTGCGCCCTGACTGCTGCTTGCGCACTGACTGCTGCTTGCGCCCTGACTGCTTCTTGCGCCCTGACTGCTGCTTGCGCCCTGACTGCTGCTTGCGCCCTGACTGCTGCTTGCGCCCTGACTGCTGCTTGCGCCATGACTGCTGACTGCTGCGCCCTGACTGCTGCTTGCGCCCTGACTGCTGCTTGCGCCCTGACTGCTGACTGCTGCTTGCGCCCTGACTGCTTCTTGCGCACTGACTGCTGCTTGCGCCCTGACTGCTGACTGCTGACTGCTGCTTGCGCCCTGACTGCTGCTTGCGCCCTGACTGCTGACTGCTGACTGCTGCTTGCGCCCTGACTGCTGCTTGCGCCCTGACTGCTTGCGCCCTGACTCTGCTTGTGCCCTGACTACTGACTGCTGCTTGCGCCCTGACTGCTGCTTGCGCCCTGACTGCTGACTGCTGCTTGCGCCCTGACTGCTGCTTGCGCCCTGACTGCTGACTGCTGACTGCTGACTGCTGCTTGCGCCCTGACTGCTTCTTGCGCACTGACTGCTTGCGCCCTGACTGCTGCTTGTGCCCTGACTGCTGCTTACGCGCTGACTGCTGCTTGCGCCCTGACTGCTGCTTACGCCCTGACTGCTGACTGCTGCTTGTGCCCTGACTGCTGCTTACGCCCTGACTGCTGCTTGTGCCCTGACTGCTGACTGCGCCCTGACTGCTTCTTGCGCCCTGACTGCTGACTGCTCCTTACGCCCTGACATCTACTTGCGCCCTGACTGCTGCTTGCGCCCTGACTGCTGCTTGCGCCCTGACTGCTACTTGCGCCCTGACATCTACTTGCGCTCTGACTGCTGCTTGCGCCCTGACTGCTGCTTGCGCCCTGACTGCTTCTTGGGCCCTCACTGCTGACTGCTCCTTACGCCCTGACTGCTACTTACGCCCTGACTGCTACTTGCGCCCTGACATCTACTTGCGCCCTGACATCTACTTGCGCCCTGACTGCTGCTTGTGCCCTGACTGCTGACTGCTCCTTACGCTCTGACATCTACTTGCGCCCTGACATCTACTTGCGCCCTGACTGCTGCTTGCGCCCTGACATATACTTGCGCCCTGACTGCTTCTTGAGCCCTGACTGCTGACTGCTCCTTACGCCCTGACTGCTCCTTACGCCCTGACTGCTACTTACGCCCTGACATCTACTTGCGCCCTGACATCTACTTGCGCCCTGACTGCTGCTTGCGCCCTGACTGCTGCTTGCGCCCTGACATCTACTTGCGCCCTGACATCTACTTACGCCCTGACTGCTGCTTGCGCCCTGACATCTACTTGCGCCCTGACATCTACTTGCGCCCTGACTGCTGCTTGCGCCCTGACATCTACTTGCGCCCTGACATCTACTTGCGCCCTGACATCTACTTGCGCCCTGACATCTACTTGCGCCCTGACTGCTGCTTGCGCCCTGACATCTACTTGCGCCCTGACATCTACTTGCGCCCTGACATCTACTTGCGCCCTGACTGCTGCTTGCGCCCTGACATCTACTTGTGCCCTGTTTGCTACTTGCGCCCTGACTGCTGCTTGCGCCCTGACTGCTACTTGCGCCCTGACTGCTGCTTGCGCCCTGACATCTACTTGTGCCCTGTTTGCTACTTGCGCCCTGACTGCTGCTTGCGCACTGACTGCTGCTTGCGTCCTGACTGCTACTTGCGCCCTGACTGCTACTTGCGCCCTGACTGCTGTTGCGCCCTGACTGCTACTTGCGCGCTGACAGCTGACTGCTGACTGTTGCGCCCTGACATCTACTTGCGCGCTGACTGCTGCTTGCGCCCTGACTGCTGCTTGCGCCCTGACATCTACTTGTGCCCTGACTGCTGCTTGCGCCCTGACATCTACTTGCGCCCTGACTGCTTCTTGGGCCCTCACTGCTGCTTGCGCCCTGACATCTACTTGTGCCCTGTTTGCTACTTGCGCCCTGACTGCTGCTTGCGCCCTGACATCTACTTGCGCCCTGACATCTACTTGCGCCCTGACATCTACTTGCGCCCTGTTTGCTGCTTGCGCCCTGACTGCTGCTTGCGCCCTGACTGCTACTTGCGCACTGACTGCTGCTTGCGTCCTGACTGCTACTTGCGCCCTGACATCTACTTGCGCCCTGAAATCTACTTGCGCCCTGACATCTACTTGCGCCCTGACTGCTGCTTGCGCCCTGACATCTACTTGTGCCCTGTTTGCTACTTGCGCCCTGACATCTACTTGCGCTCTGACTGCTACTTGCGCCCTGACTGCTACTTGCGCCCTGACTGCTGCTTGCGCCCTGACTGCTACTTGCGCCCTGACTGCTACTTGCGCCCTGACTGCTACTTGCGCCCTGACTGCTACTTGCGCCCTGACTGCTACTTGCGCCCTGACTGCTACTTGCGCGCTGACAGCTGACTGCTGACTGTTGCGCCCTGACATCTACTTGCGCGCTGACTGCTGCTTGCGCCCT
>JAWQFJ010020826.1:12500-35000 GCA_034096865.1 Theodoxus fluviatilis | reverse complement strand
GTACAATATCATGTTTCTATACTTGCGGTCGCTTGACTACTTGACCTCTGTGCGAACCCAACACTAAGGGACTAAGAGACGGGATAGTCAGCAATTGCTGCAAGGTCATCCAGTAGAGACCGCTGCAAGGTCATCCAGTCAGTGACTGCTGCAAGGTCATCCAGTCAGTGACTGCTGCAAGGCCATCCAGTCAGTGACTGCTGCAAGGTCATCCAGTCAGTGACGATTGCAAGGTAATCCAGTTAGTGACTGCTGCAAGGTCATCCAGTCAGTGACGGCTGCAAGGTCATCCAGTCAGTGACTGCTGCAAGGTCATCCAGTCAGTGACGGCTGTAAGGTCATCCAGTCAGTGACGGATGCAAGGTCATCCAGTCAGTGACTGCTGCAAGGTCATCCAGTCAGTGACGGTTGCAAGGTCATCCAGTCAGTGACTGCTGCAAGGTCATCCAGTCAGTGACGGCTGCAAGGTCATCCAGTCAGTGACTGCTGCAAGGTCATCCAGTCAGTGACGGCTGTAAGGTCATCCAGTCAGTGACGGCTGCAAGGTCATCCAGTCAGTGACGGCTGCAAGGTCATCCAGTTAGTAATTGCTGCAAGGTCATCCAGTAAGTAACTAGTGATTAGTGGTTGCTTGGATACAGGAGTGGCAAATGGTTGGACAGATGACAGGGTGGATAGACAGAGCAAAACAGTTGGGACGAAAAAGGTGGGATATAGTATTTGGATAAGTTGGTGGTTCGACTACTCATACAGTAGATGAACCAGGGGCTAAGAGGACAAACTAATCATTTGAAGGAAAAAGAGCTGGACAAATGAAAAAATGAATTGCAGAGGAAAAGTGCCATCGGATGCACAGATGAGTAAATGAACAAATAGTTTTAAAAAGTGCACAAAGGTCATGTAAAGGTGGGTAGTTGCAGGAACGAGAAAACAAGAGAAATACTTCCTGGCTAAAAAGTATGAGCTAAATAATAAACTAATTCTTGAATCTTGAAGCTGTTCAAGTCATTACCTTATTTCGGATGTAGGTCGGGACATTTCGACTCTTTTGCCAAAGCTTTATCATCATTTTCCAGAGAAGATTATGTAACTTCAAATGGGCGTTTAAGTTTCAGATCTACTGAATCTTTAAACACGTCAAAAACGAGGGGGCACGTCAAAATCAATTTATTTTATGTCAAGCCAAAGTTTAATGCATGAACAAAAGTATTGTTCGAAATATTTTTCATATAGGATGCCAGTGTCTGCTTGGTGGGGGAAGGATTTTTGAAGAAAACAACTTCTTGGTTTTCGACGTGAATCAAATCTGGATTTTCTACACTGCCTATGATAACTTTCTTCCACATTTTCTCCGCGTACCGTCTGACATCATGACTGGAAGTGGAATGTTAAATAAGGATGAAAAGAAAGACTAATAATGATATAAAAACCCCATCCTGGGAAACATGAGTGCAACCTGCAAGAAAAATATTAGTTCAGTCAATTGCAGCCACCCAGCAGAAAACAGTCCATTGTCCATGAGTAAAACGTCCCCTCATCAGTTAACCACTCAGGGCGGCATGGGGACGCATGACGCAACGTTTGCCAAGCCCTGTCGTCTCGCTTCCACTGGATTACATCTCGGCTTATCTAAAGGCGTGTGCGCATGAGCGGAAACGGATCAACTGCCGTGAAAGCCGCGTGCGCGACAGCTACAACCAAGCTTGACTCGCAGCTCCCAGCTGGCTGTCACCTCGTTACAGCCCAGGGGACTGAAGCGTGGATGAACTGATTGGGGTCACTGACCCGGGATGCAGCCGCCATACTTGCCAGGAGCTGGGGAGGTGGGGTTGGGGTTGTGCCTGAAGCATTCTCTGTAATGTCTGGTCTTTCAAAACTTTTTTTCCAGAGGGCTTCTTGAAAACTGACCACGAGAAGAATCAGTCTTGAAAATTGCTTTTAAATTGACGGTTTCATGTTTGGCTCTCTATGTACGTGTATTCCGGCTCAGGGGAGATAAAGAGCATTCCTTTACCGGTCATGTACGTGAAACTATTGGACAACGGCAGGTCGCAACAACTGGAGAAGGCCACGGGACCGCTGCGGCAGAGCATGGAGGCTGCATCCACAAGGGTTTGGCGTCAGAGACCCCTGTGGGCTGGGGGTGAGAACAGACCCACCGCATCTCCCTGTGGGCTGGGGGTAAACACAGACCCACCACGTCGCCCTGTGGGCTGAGGGTAAAAACAGACCCACCACGTCTCCCTGTGGGCTGGGGGTGAGAACAGACCCACCACGTCTCCCTGTGGGCTGGGGGTGAGAACAGACCCACCACGTCTCCCTGTGGGCTGGGGGTGAGAACAGACCCACCACGTCTCCCTGTGGGCTGGGGGTAAAAACAGACCCACCACGTCTCCCTGTGGGCTGGGGGTGAGAACAGACCCACCACGTCTCCCTGTGGGCTGGGGGTGAGAACAGACCCACCACGTCTCCCTGTGGGCTGAGGGTAGGAACAGACCCACCACGTCTCCCTGTGGGCTGGGGGTGAGAACAGACTCACCACGTCTCCCTGTGGGCTGGGGGTGAGAACAGACCCACCACGTCTCCCTGTGGGCTGGGGGTGAGAACAGACCCACCACGTCTCCCTGTGGGCTGGGGGTAAAAACAGACCCACCACGTCTCCCTGTGGGCTGGGGGTGAGAACAGACCCACCACGTCTCCCTGTGGGCTGGGGGTGAGAACAGACCCACCACGTCTCCCTGTGGGCTGGGGGTGAGAACAGACCCACCACGTCTCCCTGTGGGCTGGGGGTGAGAACAGACCCACCCACCGCGCCTCCCTGTGGGCTGGGGGTGAGAACAGACCCACCACGTCTCCCTGTGGGCTGGGGGTGAGAACAGACTCACCACGTCTCCCTTTGCGATTCGTATATGGCGAAGACCTAGAGAACTCGTGACCTGACTTGCTCTTACTCTAGATATTTCTAGTGATTTCGTGAGCAATGACATTAAATAGCCTACAAAGACCGATATGCTGTAAAGCACTATTCATTCAGTCATTGACACGAAAGCCAGCATCACAGTGGACCCAAGAGTATTTCCTCCACACATCAGTCTTTCCCAGCAGTAAATGCTGCCTGGGAATGCCGAGGTGGAAGCTGCTGGAGCAGGCACCAAACGCACCTTGGCCAAGGGTTTCAGCTCAGAAAGAGGACATTGAATGTCAGCTGCCACTACGTCAGAAAAATTGAAATAATTTGCCTGCGCCATTGGTTTTGTACCACATCAAAGATGAAATCAACATTCCTCAAAATCTCTCTTTAAATTGTCCTTGATTTCAAAAAGATCATTCTGCATATTCAAAGCAGAATTCCGCTTGACTGTTTTGCCCAGTCAAATGGTTTACTGCCTGTTCTGCAGGTGTGAGTTAGTGTGTGAGTGAGCGAGCAAGCGAACGAGTGAGTGAACGAACGAGTGAGTGAACGAACGAGTGAGTGAACGAACGAGTGAGTGAGTGAGTGATTGTGTGAGCGAGTGACTAAGTGACTGAGTGAGCAAGTGACTGACCGAGTGTGTCTATGTGTCTGTGTCTGTGTGTGTGTGTGTGCATGTGTGTGTGTCCATGTGAGTGTGTGTGTATGTGTGCGCGTGTGCATGTGTCTGTGTGTGCATGTGTCTGTGTGTGTGCATGCCTGTGTGTGTGTGTGTGTGTGTGTGTGTCCCCGCTTCAGCGTCTATGCATACTTGTGTATAGACGCGTGTATGGGTGTGTTAGTGCGTTCTCGCTGCGTGTATGCATGCGTATATGGTGCGTGTGTATGTGCATGTATTTGAGCTAACAGACCTAAACGGAGTTAGGAACTGCCTCAGCGTGACAGCGTACAATCCACTTATGGTCGACCTCGACCCAGGGTAAGACAGGAATATTGGCTCCATGCCGTGCAGCACGCGGTACACATGGCAGATGTGAAGCACGGATTACGTCTGGTTTAGCTGACTGTCCAAGTGGTGGATAAAGTATGTGGGATAAGCCTTGTAGTGGCCACCGTTCGTCCAACGGACGTAATCAGGCGTACGCATGACTCATAGGCTGTTTGGGAGGGTTACCGCATTCATAGAAAGTGACGGCTATATCTTCAGGAACTGTTCTGCGGTAAAACTAAAAGGCAGAATTTATTTTGTCCCTTCTCCTCTGAAAGGCCACCATGATACATATATGTCAGAGAACGTTCTCAAGCTGAAAGTACACGTTTAGCTAGTGATTTTATCACTCAGCCATACTGGCATGGCGGTTTTGTTGGGGTCATGAGTTAGGGGTGCGGAAATGGGGAAGGGTGTGTGTTTGTGTGTGTATTTGTGTGTGCGCGCGCGCGTGTATGTGTGTGTGTGTGTGTGTGTGTGTGTGAAAGGGCATCTGGGTGCAAAGCAAGTAATGAGTTCTACAACCTTTTCCCTCCGAGTTTGGCACCCACATTGACACTGATCAGAGTCGTACCTATCTACGACCAATTGTGCCTCTGCACACATACTTTTTCCGTTGAAATGAACTGATAGACTGTTAAGCAAGTTAAATGTTTTGATATATGGATACACGAATTGGATTCTTTTTAATGGATGAATTGTTTCAATATACACCTGCCCGTGAAAGGTGTGCAGCTCTTGAGAAGAAATTTACGAGGATGGTGTTCTTGAAAAGCCAGCTCTCGATGTCGAATCACACGTAGACGGCCTGGTTTCGCGACTTTTTGCGGTGTACGTAAAAACCCATAAGCATGTATAGTGTTGAAGAACATTCAACACCTCATGTCTGGATGGTGATTTGCAGACAAGGAATTTTCAACGTCAGTGATTATACCCCGCATAGGGCAGCTTAGCACTGTCACTTTTGAGATGCAAACGCTAATTCAACACTTCGTCTTGCTTCTAAGATAAATAAAAAAGGATCACCCGGAAAGATCCTCGCATTTTCCTTGGAACTGGAAATTGCATTCATTGCTGTCGCTCGGGGCCACAGTTTTCAGGAGAAAACCATCCATTGCTGATTACCGATACCCACACTGATGTGGACATCCACCGAAGCGCTGGTGTGCAGGCACAACAGCGGACCCGTGCAGGCTAGCTGCATTCCGTCAAAGTCAAGCACAGTGAATTTGATCAGTTTCCGAAAAATGATCACTTATGATCAGGTGCTAGGCTCCATGTTAAAAAGATAAATACAATTTGTAGAAATGTTCACAGAGGTGCAGGCATTCAGGAATAAGACAAACTGCTTCAGGTTTCTCAGCGTTCTTTTTACTGGTGTCACATGGCGGAAGCCCCACAATGCCTTGTTACATCAAAGAACAATAAGATGGTTCATCCGGCACTCGGTCTATATAAAACATGATGACGGAGACCGAGACGCCCCAAGCGGAAACCGTGACGCTCGAGTCAAGGAAGACAATCCATCAAGAAATTCCCCCTACAAGAACCATTCAAAAACAGCAATCTTACGTCACTTTTTATTATTACGTCATTGTCATTAGAACCCGTCAGTCTCGGTCCATTCAGATTTTTTACCGGCTAATCACGGCTACCGCTTGGTGGCGCGCGTGATCCTAATTTCGCCGGAAGTGACCGGATGAACCATCTTATTCTAGAGGGTCTTTGGTTACATGAATAAACATAAACATCAACATTTTTCCTCTTTTAGTTTTTTGTGAAGAGCTTGAGTACAACTAGAAGAAAAACAAAACAATTCGCAACATTTAAACTTTAAGAATCAGTGTTCGTCTTGTTGCTGATAACTCTCATCTTCTCCTCCCTTTGCAAAGTTCAAGCGATAAATTGTCTTTGTGAAGAAATAAAGTTGTGATATCAACCACCAACAGTCTTATGGTGTCTCTTGTTTTCTGCTAATGGAATACAACTAAGAAAACTGCAATAAAATGCAAACACAAAGGAAAAGAGAAAATAAAATACACAAAAACACGATGTGTGCTTGGTGCACTCTGTGACCATGGAACAGTCTCAAGTGTCAAGGTACTTGGGGTTCGGCTTCACGACCCTTCCATAGCGCGTCACCACGGGTGCTGGAGCAGTTGGGACCTGGCTTGACATCTTGGGTTGGCTGGGTGCTGGAGATGCGTCATCTGCAGCAGCAGGGAAGGTGGGGGGCGGGGAGAACAGCTGGGTGCTGCGTTTCATGGGTGCAGGGGCAGGGGTGGTGGGGGGTTGGGAGATGGAAGTGCTGCGATTTGCAATAGCAGCGGGAGGTGTTGCAAGGGGTGGGGCCAGCAGTGGGGATTTGTGTTGGGGCGTTGCTGGGAATGGGGAAGGAACTGCAGCTGTGGGCCGGACTGCAGTATGCGATCCGCTGCGAGTGAGCGGACGACCAGCAGTGGCAGGGCGTGGGTTCACATCCCACTTCTGACACCATGTAGAAATGTTCACAGAGGTGCAGGCATTCAGGAATAAGACAAACTGCTTCAGGTTTCTCAGCGTTCTTTTTACTGGTGACGTCACATGGCGGAAGCCCCACAATGCCTTGTTACATGAATAAACATCTACACAATTCAATTGGAAAAAGATACTGTTCTTCCTGACCGACTCGAATGCTCACGGTTAGAAACAATTTTGAGGGGGGATTTTTTAAAAACGAGGGGAACATGTGTACGTGCTTGTCGTCAAACGCGTTGTTGGAAGGAAAACGTGGCAACCTTGACCACTCATCTCCCGCTGTGTACTAGAGAACGGCGTCGTTTTAATGGCAGTTGATAAGATAGCGAGATGGTGAGGCCCTGAAGGGGTATACAAAAACTCGGTGTGACCTGGGCTCCCCCTCATGTGCGGACACGAGGTGACAGAGATGGACAAGTCCCTTACACTGAGGCGGTCGTCGTACATAGTGCTTCATAGAGCATGCGGCTGACTTTTCTTATCAACTTTTTCTCTCAATGCATTATCTGAAATACACGCCAATTGAGGAAAACGGGATGAATAGTATGACTGCCGGCTGGCAAACTGATTTTAGAATTCAAAAAGAGCGCAAAGGTAGTAGGAAAAAAACTGCAACTTATTTTGAAAAGGATTATGCCAGACTTTTTAAAATGTCAATTGTTGAAAGCCTAATACTGCGTAAAGTTGTGTTTGTGTATTGGTTATCAGTGCTTTGTGAAACAGATGTGCAATAGTCCTGTTGCTAACTGTATGCTAATGCGTGACTACACTGGGATGGAGGATACGTTTTTATTGGTTAACGATGAGGTCACCATACCTGCACAATAAGTTCGCAAGAGGTCCATTCTACATCAACAGTTCACAGGCGCGCTATGGGCAAGAAATTCCAATTCAGGCATGCTTGTACTCGCCAAAGCTTTCTGGCTGGAGGCATTTGATTAGCTCATCCGCCGCATCGCCTTTCCGTAACAGAACCTGAGTTTTTGTTTGTGTGCGTGCGTGCGTGCGTGCGTGTGTGCGTGCGTGCGTACCTGTGTGTGTATTTGTATTTCATTTTGGTTTGTTTATCATTAAGTATTAATTGGTATTCATTTACGGTTAATTTGGGCAGAAACAGTCTTTGGCCAACGTATATAAATATTAGTCAGATCATCAAATTATGCCTTTGCATTTATGTACGAATCTTCACAAACAGACAGAGAGGCTCACATCAATTAGGTGCACGCTGTCGAGATTTTTTTCTTCCGCCTCATGAAGTTTGTGTCAGTGCCCGGGATTCCTGTTCACATGGACTACGTGGACATGCATGTTATTGGGTCGCACTCAATGGACTACGTGGACATGCAGATTATTGGGTCACTCTCAATGGACTACACGGACGTGCAGGTTATTGGATCACACTTAATGGACTACACGGACGTGCAGGTTATTGGATCACACTTAATGGACTACACGGACATGCAGATTATTGGGTCACACTCAATGGACTACACGGACGTGCAGGTTATTGGGTCACACTCAATGGACTACAAGGACGTGCAGGTTATTGGGTCACACTCAATAGACTACACGGACATGCAGGTTATTGGGTCAAACTCAATAGACTACACGGGCATGCAGGTTATTGGATCACACTTAATGGACTACAAGGGCATGCAGGTTATTGGATCACACTTAATGGACTACATGGACATGCAGGTTAATGGGTCCCACTCAATGGACTACATGGACATGCAGGTTATTGGATCACACTCAATGGACTACGTGGACATGCAGGTTATGGGGTCGCACTTAATGGACTACACGGGAATGCAGGTTATTGGGTCCCACTCAATAGACTACACGGACATGCAGGTTATTGGATCACACTTAATGGACTACATGGACATGCAGGTTATTGGGTCACACTCAATGGACTCTGTGGACATGCAGGTTATTGGGTCCCACTCAATGGACTACGTGGACATGCAGGTTATGGGGTCCCACTCAATGGACTACACGGACATGCAGGTTAATGGGTCCCACTCAATGGACTACATGGACATGCAGGTTATTGGGTCACACTCAATAGACTACGTGGACATGCAGGTTATTGGATCACACTTAATGGACTACACGGGCGTGCAGGTTATTGGGTCAAACTCAATAGACTACATGGACATGCAGGTTATTGGGTCACACTCAATGGACTACACGGGCATGCAGGTTATTGGGTCACACTCAATAGACTACGTGGACATGCAGGTTATTGGATCACACTTAATGGACTACATGGACATGCAGGTTATTGGGTCACACTCAATGGACTATGTGGACATGCAGGTTATTGGATCACACTCAATGGACTATGTGGACATGCAGGTTATGGGGTCCCACTCAATGGACTACACGGACATGCAGGTTAATGGGTCCCACTCAATGGACTACACGGACATGCAGGTTATTGGGTCACACTCAATAGACTACACGGACATGCAGGTTATTGGGTCAAACTCAATAGACTACACGGACATGCAGGTTATTGGGTCACACTTAATGGACTACACGGGCATGCAGGTTATTGGGTCATACTTAATGGACTACGTGGACATGCAGGTTATGGGGTCGCGCTCAATGGACTACGTGGACATGCAGGTTATTGGATCACACTTAATGGACTACACGGACATGCAGGTTATTGGGTCACACTCAATGGACTACACGGGCATGCAGGTTATTGGGTCATACTTAATGGACTACGTGGACATGCATATTATGGGGTCGCACTCAATGGACTCTGTGGACATGCAGGTTATTGGATCGCACTTAATGGACTACACGGACATGCAGGTTATTGGATCACACTTAATGGACTACAAGGGCATGCAGGTTATTGGATCACACTTAATGGACTACACGGACATGCAGGTTATTGGGTCACACTCAATGGACTACACGGGCATGCAGGTTATTGGGTCACACTCAATGGACTACATGGACATGCAGGTTATTGGATCACACTTAATGGACTACCCGGACGTGCAGGTTAATGGGTCCCACTCAAAGGACTACGTGGACATGCAGGTTATTGGATCACACTTAATGGACTACATGGACATGCAGGTTAATGGGTCCCACTCAATGGACTACATGGACATGCAGGTTAATGGTTCTCACTCAATGGACTACGTGGACATGCAGGTTATGGGTTCCCACTCAATGGACTACACGGACATGCAGGTTATTGGGTCACACTCAATAGACTACACGGACATGCAGGTTATTGGGTCAAACTCAATAGACTACACGGACATGCAGGTTATTGGGTCACACTTAATGGACTACACGGGCATGCAGGTTATTGGGTCATACTTAATGGACTACGTGGACATGCAGGTTATGGGGTCGCGCTCAATGGACTACGTGGACATGCAGGTTATTGGATCACACTTAATGGACTACACGGACATGCAGGTTATTGGGTCACACTCAATGGACTACACGGGCATGCAGGTTATTGGGTCATACTTAATGGACTACGTGGACATGCAGGTTATGGGGTCGCGCTCAATGGACTACGTGGACATGCAGGTTATTGGATCACACTTAATGGACTACACGGACATGCAGGTTATTGGGTCACACTCAATGGACTACACGGGCATGCAGGTTATTGGGTCATACTTAATGGACTACGTGGACATGCATATTATGGGGTCGCACTCAATGGACTCTGTGGACATGCAGGTTATTGGATCGCACTTAATGGACTACACGGACATGCAGGTTATTGGATCACACTTAATGGACTACAAGGGCATGCAGGTTATTGGATCACACTTAATGGACTACACAGACATGCAGGTTATTGGGTCACACTCAATGGACTACACGGGCATGCAGGTTATTGGGTCACACTCAATGGACTACATGGACATGCAGGTTATTGGATCACACTTAATGGACTACCCGGACGTGCAGGTTAATGGGTCCCACTCAAAGGACTACGTGGACATGCAGGTTATTGGATCACACTTAATGGACTACATGGACATGCAGGTTAATGGGTCCCACTCAATGGACTACATGGACATGCAGGTTAATGGGTCCCACTCAATGGACTACATGGACATGCAGGTTAATGGTTCTCACTCAATGGACTACGTGGACATGCAGGTTATTGGGTCCCACTCAATAGACTACACGGACATGCAGGTTAATGGGTCACACTTAATGGACTACACGGACGTGCAGGTTAATGGGTCCCACTCAATGGACTACACGGACATGCAGGTTATTGGATCACACTTAATGGACTACATGGACATGCAGGTTAATGGGTCCCACTCAATGGACTACATGGACATGCAGGTTATTGGGTCACACTCAATAGACTACACGGGCATGCAGGTTATTGGGTCGCACTCAATAGACTACACGGGCATGCACGTTATTGGGTCACACTCAATGAACTACGTGGACATGCAGGTTATTGGGTCCCACTCAATAGACTACACGGACGTGCAGGTTATTGGGTTTACACTTACTGGGCACGGGACCATTGGGGGGACACTTGTCCGGGTCAGAGCATGTGTCTGCGAAGTAGAGCTGCGCTCTCTTATCTGCAAGCAGAAAACAAGGTTTGAATAAGGGATCGGTTGAGCCTTTACGATACATTGTACACCGCTTGTATTCCATGCAGTTGCAGAACATGCTTACCTGCTGTACTTGACCGTTTGTTACAAAACCATTAGATAGCAAATACGGTTTTACTATTCACCATTAGCAATATGTAAGTTGCTTTTGCTTCGGTTTTCTCTTATTGGCATTGCATTTTTTTTATCACTCTCTTGCAAGATCAACAGATAAAATATAAATGAATGGAGTCCAGGTCATATCCACAAATTTGTACGCAGTTGTACCATATTTTCATATGCGTTGATCATATTGAAAACACGCAACAATTAGAACTAGCAACACGATCTTACCGTTTCTACTACCACTGCATACCAGTCTCCAGCTTGTACTGTTACTACTGCTTTTAAGGAATCTGCTCTTTCTACCATCGCCTCCACATTCACCACTACTTGTTATCACCACCACCACTTCCCGAGATGACCATATATCAGACCTCTTGTCAGGATCCCACATGGCCCCAGCTGGGTGGCCCATTAGCCTCAGGCAAAGGACTGGGCCTGAGTGGCCCATTCACAGCCCAGTGCGCGCCTGACGCTAGCTTTCTAGCTGTGCTTGCTCACAAGTTTCAAAATGGAGAGAGTAATTTCGTTCTATTGTGTCTGTATAGCCATTTAATTAAACTGAGTAATATTTTTCACAAAATATTTTTCACAGACTTTTTGGTAACATGCTCGCACTACAACAATCATCTTGATAAACTACTTTTTCCTATCATCATCATCATCATCATCATCATCATCATCATCATCATCATCATCATCATCATCATCATCATCATCATCATCATCATCATCGTTGTTGTCGTCATCGTCGTCGTTGTCTTTCTATCATTATTTCCACACCATCCTCGTCGTCGTCATCACCACCACCACCATTACCCACACCACCACAACCATCGTCGTATTCATCCTCGTTGTAATCATCACGACTACCGCCACCGCCACCGCCACCGCCACCTCCACCACCGCAACCTCCACCATCGCCACCTCCACCACCGCCACCTTCACCAGCGCCACCTACTGGTGTGGGAGGTGGGTAGGACACAAACGCTGCCACCAACGAGGTGGACGTCGCTGTCAGCCAGGTGGGACAGGAACCACAGGTTGTTGCACGTGCATTCCCAGGATGCTCCACGCATGCTCACTTCCGTCAAACTCTCCAGACCCGCGAACATGTTCTCTGCCAAAAGCAAGACAAGCTAGGGTCAATCTTCGTAAAGTTTGGTGGGGCAGGAGAGAAGTAAGGTGTGAGTGCATGTAGTAGGCTGTGCAGAGTAGAAAGGTGTGAGTGCATGTAGTTATAGGCTGTGGAGAGTAGTAAGGTGTGAGTGCATGTAGTTGTAGGCTGTGGAGAGTAGTAAGGTGTGAGTGCATGTAGTTATAAGCTGTGGAGAGTAGTAAGGTGTGAGTGCATGTAGTTGTAGGCTGTGGAGAATAGTAAGGTGTGAGTGCATGTAGTTATAGGCTGTGGAGAATAGTAAGGTGTGAGTGCATGTAGTTATAGGCTGTGGAGAATAGTAAGGTGTGAGTGCAGTGTAGTTATAAGCTGTGGAGAATAGTAAGGTGTGAGTGCATGTAGTTATAAGCTGTGGAGAGTAGTAAGGTGTGAGTGCATGTAGTTGTAGGCTGTGCAGAGTAGAAAGGTGTGAGTGCATGTAGTTATAGGCTGTGGAGAGTAGTAAGGTGTGAGTGCAGTGTAGTTATAGGCTGTGGAGAATAGTAAGGTGTGAGTGCATGTAGTTATAGGCTGTGGAGAATAGTAAGGTGTGAGTGCAATGTAGTTATAGGCTGTGGAGAGTAGTAAGGTGTGAGTGCAGTGTAGTTATAGGCTGTGGAGAGTAGAAAAGTGTGAGTGCAGTGTAGTTATAGGCTGTGCAGAGTAGAAAGGTGTGAGTGCAGTGTAGTTATAGGCTGTGGAGAGTAGAAAAGTGTGAGTGCAGTGTAGTTATAGGCTGTGCAGAGTAGAAAGGTGTGAGTGCAGTGAAGTTATAGGCTGTGGAGAGTAGTAAGGTGTGACTGCAATGTAGTTATAGGCTGTGGAGAGTAGTAAGGTGTGACTGCAATGTAGTTATAGGCTGTGGAGAGTAGTAAGGTGTGAGTGCATGTAGTTACAGGCTGTGCAGAGTAGTAAGGTGTGACTGGAATGTAGTTATAGGCTGTGGAGAGTAGTAAGGTGTGACTGGAATGTAGTTATAGGCTGTGGAGAGTAGTAAGGTGTGAGTGCATGTAGTTATAGGCTGTGGAGAGTAGTAAGGTGTGAGTGCATGTAGTTACAGGCTGTGCAGAGTAGTAAGGTGTGACTGGAATGTAGTTATAGGCTGTGGAGAATAGTAAGGTGTGAATGCATGTAGTTACAGGCTGTGGAGAATAGTAAGGTGTGAGTGCATGTAGTTATGGGCTGTGGAGAATAGTAAGGTGTGAATGCATGTAGTTATAGGCTGTGGAGAGTAGAAAGGTGTGAGTGCATGTAGTTATAGGCTGTGCAGAGTAGAAAGGCGTGAGTGCAATGTAGTTATAGGCTGTGGAGAATAGTAAGGTGTGACTGCAATGTAGTTATAGGCTGTGGAGAGTAGAAAGGTGTGAGTGCATGTAGTAGGCTGTGCAGAGTAGTAAGGTGTGAGTGCAATGTAGTTATAGGCTGTGGAGAGTAGTAAGGTGTGAGTGCATGTAGTTATAGGCTGTGGAGAATAGTAAGGTGTGACTGCAATGTAGTTATAGGCTGTGGAGAGTAGAAAGGTGTGAGTGCATGTAGTAGGCTGTGCAGAGTAGTAAGGTGTGAGTGCAATGTAGTTATAGGCTGTGGAGAGTAGTAAGGTGTGAGTGCAATGTAGTTATAGGCTGTGGAGAGTAGTAAGGTGTGAGTGCATGTAGTTATAGGCTGTGGAGAGTAGTAAGGTGTGAGTGCATGTAGTTATGGGCTGTGGAGAATAGTAAGGTGTGAATGCATGTAGTTATAGGCTGTGGAGAGTAGAAAGGTGAGAGTGCATGTAGTTATAGGCTGTGCAGAGTAGAAAGGCGTGAGTGCAATGTAGTTATAGGCTGTGGAGAACAGTAAGGTGTGACTGCAATGTAGTTATAGGCTGTGGAGAGTAGTAAGGTGTGAATGCATGTAGTTACAGGCTGTGCAGAGTAGAAAGGCGTGAGTGCAATGTAGTTATAGGCTGTGGAGAATAGTAAGGTGTGAATGCAATGTAGTTATAAGCTGTGGAGAGTAGTAAGGTGTGAGTGCAGTGTAGTTACAGGCTGTGCAGATTAGTAAGGTGTGAGTGCAATGTAGTTATAGGCTGTGGAGAGTAGTAAGGTGTGAGTGCAGTGTAGTTATAGGCTGTGGAGAGTAGAAAGGTGTGAGTGCATGTAGTTATAGGCTGTGGAGAGTAGAAAGGTGTGAGTGCAGTGTAGTTATAGGCTGTGCAGAGTAGAAAGGCGTGAGTGCAATGTAGTTATAGGCTGTGGAGAATAGTAAGGTGTGAGTGCAGTGGAGTAATAGGCTGTGGAGAATAGTAAGGACTGAGTGCAGTGTAGTTATAGGCTGTGGAGAGTAGTAAGGTGTGAGTGCGGTGTAGTCATAGGCTGTGGAGTGTAGTAAAGTATAAGTGCAGTGTAGTTATAGGCTGTGGAGAGTAATACGGTGTAAGTGCAGTGTAGTTATAGGCTGTGGAGAGTAGTAAGGTGTGAGTGCAGTGTATTTATATGCTGTGGAGAGTATTAAGGTATGAGTGCAGTAACGTTATATGCTGTGGAGAGTAGTAAGGTGTAAGTGCAGTGTAGTTATAGGCTGTGGAAAGTAGTAAGGTATAAGGGCAGTGTAGTTATAAGCTGTGGAGAGTAGTAAGGTGTGAGTGCAGTGTAGTTATAACCTGTGGAGAATAGTAAGGTGTGAGTGCAGTGTAGTTATAGGCTGTGGAGAGTAATACGGTGTAAGTGCATGTAGTTATAGGCTGTGGAGAATAGTAAGGTGTGAGTGCAATGTAGTTATAACCTGTGGAGAATAGTAAGGTATGAGTGCAGTGTAGTTATAACCTGTGGAGAATAGTAAGGTGTGAGTGCAGTGGAGTTATAGGCTGTGGAGAGTAGTAAGGTGTGAGTGCAGTGTATTTATATGCTGTGGAGAGTATTAAGGTATGAGTGCAGTAACGTTATATGCTGTGGAGAGTAGTAAGGTGTAAGTGCAGTGTAGTTATAGGCTGTGGAAAGTAGTAAGGTATAAGGGCAGTGTAGTTATAAGCTGTGGAGAGTAGTAAGGTGTGAGTGCAGTGTAGTTATAAGCTGTGGAGAGTAGTAAGGTATGAGTGTAGAGTTGTTATAGGCTGTGGAGAGTAGTAAGGTATGAGTGCAGTGTAGTTATAGGCTGTGGAGAGTAGTACGGTGAAAGTGAAATGTCGTTATAGGCTGTGGAGTGTAGTAAGGTATGAGTGCAGCGTAGTTATGGGCTGTGGAGAGTAGTAAGGTATGAGTGCAGCGTAGTTATGGGCTGTGGAGAGTAGTAAGGTATGAGTGCAGCGTAGTTATAGGTTGTGTGTACTGGGGCCTGACATTTCGGCGATGGTGACCTGTGATTCATGTAAAAAGATTTCTGCCTATGATGTAGGTGAAATCACTCTCACCTGTAATGCAGGTATATGCAATCTCACCTGTCACGCAAGTATATACAGTCTCACCAGTGATGCAGTCAAATGCAATCACATCAGTGATGCAGGTAAGTACAATCTTACCTATGATGCAAGTAATTGCAATCTCACCTGTAAAGCAGGTAAGTGCGATCTCACCATTGATGCAGTTAAATGCAGCCTCACCTGTGAAGAAGGTGAATGCAATCTCACCTGAGATGCAGGTACATGCAGTCTCACCTGAGATGCAGGTACATGCAGTCTCATCTGTGATGCAGGTACATGCTGTCTCACCTGAGATGCGATATGCAGTTACATGCAGTCTCACATGTGATGCAGGTACATGAAGTCTCACCTGAGATGCAGATACATGCGGTCTCACCTTAGATGCAGGTACATGCGGTCTCACCTGAGATGCGATATGCAGTTACATGCAGTCTCACCTGTGATGCAGGTACATGCAGTCTCACCTGAGATGCAGGTACATGCAGTCTCACCTGTGATGCAGGTACATGAAGTCTCACCTGTGATGCAGGTACATGAAGTCTCACCTGTGATGCAGGTACATGCAGTCTCACCTGTGATGCAGGTACATGCAGTCTCACCTGTGATGCAGGTACATGCAGTCTCACCTGTGATGCAGGTACATGCAGTCTCACCTGTGATGCAGGTACATGCGGTCTCACCTGTGATGCAGGTACATGCAGTCTCACATGTGATGCAGGTACATGAAGTCCTACCTGAGATGCAGATACATGCGGTCTCACCTGTGATGCAGGTACATGAAGTCTCACCTGTGATGCAGATACATGCAGTCTCACCTGTGATACATGTACATGAAGTCTCACCTGTGATGCAGGTACATGCAGTCTCACATGTGATGCAGGTACATGAAGTCCCACCTGAGATGCAGATACATGCGGTCTCACCTGTGATGCAGGTACATGAAGTCTCACCTGTGATGCAGATACATGCAGTCTCACCTGAGATGCAGGTACATGAAGTCTCACCTGTGATGCAGGTACATGCGGTCTCACCTGAGATGCAGGTACATGAAGTCTCACCTGTGATGCAAGTACATGCAGTCTCACCTGGACAGGTCATGCGTCTCACCTGTGATGCAGGTACATGAAGTCTCACCTGAGATGCAGATACATGCGGTCTCACCTGTGATGCAGGTACATGAAGTCTCACCTGTGATGCAAGTACATGCAGTCTCACCTGTGATGCAGGTACAAAAGTCTCACCTGAGATGCAGGTACATGCGGTCTCACCTGAGATGCGATATGAAGGTACATGCAGTCTCACCTGTGATGCAGGTACATGCAGTCTCACATGTGATGCAGGTACATGAAATCTCACCTGAGATGCAGGTACATGCGGTCTCACCTGTGGTACAGGTACATGCAGTCTCACATGTGATGCAGGTACATGCAGTCTCACCTGAGATGCAGATACATGCGGTCTCACCTGTGATGCAGGTACATGCAGTCTCACCTGTGATGCAGGTACATGCAGTCTCACCTGTGATGCAGGTACATGCAGTCTCACCTGTGATGCAGGTACATGCAGTCTCACCTGTGATGCAGGTACATGCAGTCTCACCTGTGATGCAGGTACATGCAGTCTCACCTGTGATGCAGGTACATGCAGTCTCACCTGTGATACAGGTACATGCAGTCTCACCTGTGATGCAGGTACATGCAGTCTCACCTGTGATGCAGGTACATGCAGTCTCACCTGTGATGCAGGTACATGCAGTCTCACCTGTGGTACAGGTACATGCAGTCTCACCTGTGATACAGGTACATGCAGTCTCACCTGAGATACAGGTACATACAGTCTCGCCTGTGATACAGGTACATGCAGTCTCACCTGTGATGCAGGTACATGCAGTCTCACCTGTGATACAGGTACATGCAGTCTCGCCTGTGATGCAGATACATGCAGTCTCACCTGTGATACAGGTACATGAAGTCTCACCTGTGATGCAGATACATGCAGTCTCACCTGTGATACATGTACATGAAGTCTCACCTGTGATGCAGGTACATGCAGTCTCACATGTGATGCAGGTACATGAAGTCCCACCTGAGATGCAGATACATGCGGTCTCATCTGTGATGCAGGTACATGAAGTCTCACCTGTGATGCAGGTACATGCAGTCTCACCTGTGATACAGGTACATACAGTCTCGCCTGTGATACAGGTACATGAAGTCTCACCTGAGATGCAGATACATGCGGTCTCACCTGAGATGCAGGTACATGAAGTCTCACCTGAGATGCAGATACATGCGGTCTCACCTGTGATGCAGGTACATGCAGTCTCACATGTGATGCAGGTACATGAAGTCTCACCTGAGATGCAGGTACATGCGGTCTCACCTGTGGTACAGGTACATGCAGTCTCACCTGAGATGCAGATACATGCGGTCTCACCTGTGATGCAGGTACATGAAGTCTCACCTGTGATGCAAGTACATGCAGTCTCACCTGTGATGCAGGTACAAAAGTCTCACCTGAGATGCAGGTACATGCGGTCTCACCTGAGATGCGATATGAAGGTACATGCAGTCTCACCTGTGATGCAAGTACATGCAGTCTCACATGTGATGCAAGTACATGAAGTCTCACCTGAGATGCAGGTACATGCGGTCTCACCTGAGATGCAGGTACATGCGGTCTCACCTGTGATGCAGGTACATGCAGTCTCACCTGTGATACAGGTACATACAGTCTCGCCTGTGATGCAGGTACATGCAGTCTCACCTATGGTACAGGTACATGCAATCTCACCTGTGATACAGGTACATGCAGTCTCACCTGTGATGCAGGTACATGCAGTCTCACCTATGGTACAGGTACATGCAATCTCACCTGTGATACAGGTACATGCAGTCTCACCTATGGTACAGGTACATGCAGTCTCGCCTGTGATACAGGTACATGCAGTCACGCCTGTGATGCAGGTACATGCGGTCTCACCTGTGATGCAGGTACATGCAGTCTCACCTGTGATGCAGGTACATGCAGTCTCACCTGTGATACAGGTACATACAGTCTCGCCTGTGATACAGGTAAATGCAGTCTCGCCTGTGATACAGGTACATGAAGTCTCACCTGTGATGCAGGTACATGCAGTCTCGCCCGTGATGCAGGTACATGCAGTCTCACCTGTGATACAGGTACATACAGTCTCGCCTGTGGTACAGGTACATACAGTCTCGCCTGTGATACAGGTACATGCAGTCTCACCTGAGATACAGGTACATACAGTCTCGCCTGTGATACAGGTACATGCAGTCTCACCTGTGATGCAGGTACATGCAGTCTCACCTGTGATACAGGTACATGCAGTCTCGCCTGTGATGCAGGTACATGCAGTCTCACCTGTGATGCAGGTACAAAAGTCTCACCTGAGATGCAGGTACATGCGGTCTCACCTGAGATGCGATATGAAGGTACATGCAGTCTCACCTGTGATGCAAGTACATGCAGTCTCACATGTGATGCAAGTACTTGAAGTATCACCTGAGATGCAGGTACATGCGGTCTCACCTGAGATGCAGGTACATGCGGTCTCACCTGTGATGCAGGTACATGCAGTCTCACCTGTGATACAGGTACATACAGTCTCGCCTGTGATGCAGGTACATGCAGTCTCACCTATGGTACAGGTACATGCAATCTCACCTGTGATACAGGTACATGCAGTCTCACCTGTGATGCAGGTACATGCAGTCTCACCTATGGTACAGGTACATGCAATCTCACCTGTGATACAGGTACATGCAGTCTCACCTATGGTACAGGTACATGCAGTCTCGCCTGTGATACAGGTACATGCAGTCTCGCCTGTGATGCAGGTACATGCGGTCTCACCTGTGATGCAGGTACATGCAGTCTCACCTGTGATACAGGTACATGCAGTCTCACCTGTGATACAGGTACATACAGTCTCGCCTGTGATACAGGTACATGCAGTCTCGCCTGTGATACAGGTACATGAAGTCTCACCTGTGATGCAGGTACATGCAGTCTCGCCTGTGATGCAGGTACATGCAGTCTCACCTGTGATACAGGTACATACAGTCTCGCCTGTGGTACAGGTACATACAGTCTCGCCTGTGATACAGGTACATGCAGTCTCACCTGAGATACAGGTACATACAGTCTCGCCTGTGATACAGGTACATGCAGTCTCGCCTGTGATACAGGTACATGCAGTCTCATCTGTGATACAGGTACATACAGTCTCGCCTGTGATACAGGTACATGCAGTCTCACCTGTGATACAGGTACATGCAGTCTCACCTGTGATACAGGTACATACAGTCTCGCCTGTGATACAGGTACATACAGTCTCGCCTGTGATACAGGTACATACAGTCTCGCCTGTGATACAGGTACATGCAATCTCACCTGTGATACAGATACATGCAGTCTCACCTGTGATACAGGTACATACAGTCTCGCCTGTGATACAGGTACATACAGTCTCGCCTGTGATACAGGTACATGCAATCTCACCTGTGATACAGATACATACAGTCTCGCCTGTGATACAGGTACATGAAGTCTCACTTCTGATGTAGGTAAAGGTGTTGTAGTCCAGGTTGATGCTGGTCAGCCGGGACAGGCCACTGAAGAGAGACGTCTGAATGACACGCAGGCGCGCGTTCTGCACTGTGACAGCGGTCAGGTTGACCTGGCTGGAGAAGAAGCCATTGGGAAGGCCGCCCGCCACCAGCTTGGACCCGATGACGGCAAACTCGCCACGGGGGGTGGGGGCTGAGGTGTCCTGGATGAGAAGAGAGAAACTTCAGCTGTCATTCATATAAAGGTAAAGGTACTCTTTTTATATTGCGACTTGCCACCCACTGATGGGTGCTCAAACCGCATACTTTTACCCCCTGGTCATCGGGCTACTCTTTTGATCAGTCGAACACCATCTCAACTCCCTGGGGAGCATGCAGCCAGGGGAGCATGCAGCCAGGGGAGCATGCAGCCAGGGGAGCATGCAACCAGACTGCTGATAAACGCGCCAAAGTTCGCTTTTTCAAATTTACAGCTCAGCCCTCACAGGTATCCGTGTCACTCCTGTGTGAGGAGAAGCATTGTGAGTAAAGCACCTTTCTCAAGGATTGCAACTCTAGAATCCAAGCAGCTTCGAACACGGCACCCACCAGCCGCAAGCGACTGCAGGTCCGGCGCGCTAACCACCCGGCCACGGAGCTCCACATTTACTCATTCATTCATTCATTCATCATTCATTCGTTTATTCATTCTTTTATTCATTGTTTGTTCATTTATTTGTTCGATTGTTAATTTATTCACTCATTAATAATTTACATTCGTTTGATGATTCGATTATTCAACTATGTATCGTTCTATCTACCTACCTACCCGCCCACCCATCCACTTATCCTTCTCATCCATCCATCCATCCATCCATTCATCCATCCATCCATCCATCAATCCATCCATCCATCCATCCATCCATCCATCCATCCATCCATCCATCCATCCATCCATCCATCCATCCATCCATCCACCCATCCACCCATCCATCCTCTAAGTTGACTTCATGAATGTTCTGGCCAGATACTCTATCCTGTACACCTACAGTACCAGACCAGTGTCCAGACAGGCAAAGCTGAGGCACGACCATTCCGTGTTTCCAGCTCTGCCTCCACTCTCAAGGAAGAAGTCCGTCCCGAAGCTGGCTGGTGAGCCGTTCCTGAAGGCACACACGCTGGACACGGGACAGCGTCAGAACTGGACAGCCTTTACTGCAGAAGCAGGTGTTGAATCTCCTCTGCATTTCGGCATTGTTGATAAGGTCCCAGCGTCTCCTTTCAAGATGGAACTGCACTCGTTAGCGAACGCTTGTCATTATTGCGCATGGGACTAGACTCTACTTCTGTATCAGGTATGCCACAGTGCTGGAGATTTTCTTCGATACGACACTTGCAGCGCTGTGGGGCTCTTTCATTTTCTTTAAACGGGACGCCACTTCTGTGACAGCACTGCCTCTAATGGTGAAGTTTCTTTGATCCGGGGCCTGTCTGAGTTCTGGTCCCGAGTAGTCTGTATAGCATGCTGGAGCCCTGCAGCGAAGTGATTTGACCTTCCCAGCGTAGCAGCGTCTTTAAAGGCATGGTCTGGATGCTCATTAGGCCATCCCTGTCCAGAATCTTCAAAGTCCTCGATTTCTTGAAATTTCACACTGGGGAATAATGAATGCAAGGATCTCGTCTGGAACCGTTCTAGCTGTTCGGTGTGTTTAAACCATGACTTTTTTTCTTCACCCACGGCACTTCTCACTACGAAGCACAAATGAAGATGCAAGTGTAATAAACGCCCGGTGCCGCCCAATACCTCCCTCATCAGCTGACACCCCTGGCTGCTGGGCTATTGGGAGCCAGTTCCAGCAGCTCAGCAAGGGGCGGCCTTTTTCAGCCAAAGAGGCTATCGAGGCTACCAGAGGCAGGTTTCTTAGAAGCGATCCAAACGCATCGTATGCGATCCTCTCGCTGGAGCAGAGGCGCGTTTCCTGTGTAAATTAATTATCAAAGCTATATGTTGAATGCATCAAAAGGTCGCGAAAGCTCCTACATTTAAAAATGGAAATGCAGGTCGACAAGATGGGGAGCAAAATCGGCTTGAAAAACGGTACGTGTGTATGCGCCTTAAAGTATTCAAAAGGTGTTCAGAGACGAGCGCTCACGGCGAGCGCCGGAAAAGCCCGAAGCTAATCTCTTCACTGAACCTGTCCATCCAGGCGTTCGTCGTGAG
>JAWQFJ010020826.1:5000-7500 GCA_034096865.1 Theodoxus fluviatilis | reverse complement strand
AGAGAGAGAGAGAGAGAGAGAGAGAGAGAGAGAGAGAGAGGAGGACAGAAATGCATTGACGGCGACATTGCGAGAGAAAAGGAAAAAGAAAATGGACAGAGTCAATTATACAGATCGCAGAGCTTGTATATCTCTTGTCATGTACACTGCAAAGAACTGATATGGATGATGTTCGATACACTTGATACCGACACATCTAGCTTTTAAATAGACCGTGCATCTTCATTCGGTATCGATTTTTTTTCTCTTTAATGTTTAGAGGGGGAGGGGGGAGGGGCATCGAGTGGCTCTGGCCGGATGTTACACTTGTACGTATATTGTCATTTCTTTCAAAAACACTCCTCCTCCTCCCCCCTCCTCCTCCTCCTCCATCCGCTTCATCCTCCTCCGGCCGCTCCCTTCTCCTCCGTCCGCTTCCTCCTTCTCCTCCTCCATCCGCTTCCTTCTCCATCCGCTTCCTCCTTCCCCCTCTCCTCCTTCTCCATCCGCTTCTTCCTCCTCCGTCCGCTTCCTCCTTCTCCTTCTCCTCCTTCTCCTCCTCCATCCGCTTCCTCCTCCTCCGTCCGCTTCCTCCTTCTCCTTCTCCTCCTTCTCTTCCTCCATCTGCTTCCTCCTCCTCCAGCTGCTTCCTCCTTCTCCATCCGCTTCCTCCTCCTCCATCCGTTTCCTCCTCCTCCTCCTCCTCCTCCTCCATCCGCTTCCTCCTCCTCCTTCTCCTCCTCCACCTCCTCCTCCTCCTCCTCCTTCCTCCTCCTCTCCTCCTCCTCCTCCTCCTCCTCCTCCTCCTCCTCCTCCTCCTCCTCCTCCTCCAATCTCCTCCTCCTCCTCCTCCTCCTCCTCCAATCTCCTCCTCCTCCTCCTCCAATCTCCTCCTCCTCCTCCAATCTCCTCCTCCTCCTCCTCCTCCAATCTCCTCCTCCTCCTCCAATCTCCTCCTCCTCCTCCTCCTCCTCCTCCTCCTCCTCCTCCTCCTCCGCCTCCCCTCCTCCTCCTCCTCCTCCTCCTCCTCCTCTCCTCCTCCTCCTCCTCCTCCTCCTCCTCCTCCAATCTCCTCCTTCTCCATTCTCCTCCTTCTTCAATCTCCTCCTTCTCCAATCTCCTCCATCTCCATTCTCCTCTTTCTATAATCTCCTCCTCCATTCTCCTCCTTCTCCATTCTCCTCCTCCTCCTTCCCCCTCCTCCTCCCCCCCCCCTCCTCCTCATCCTCCTCCTTCTTCTCCTCCTCCTCCTCCTCCTCCTCCTCCTCTTCCTCCTCCTCCTCCTCTATTCTCCTCTACCCCCTCCTCCTCCATCCGCTTCCTGCATCCGCTTCCTCCATCTGCTTCCTCCTCCATCCGCTCCCTTCTCCATTCGCTTCCTCTCACTCTTCCCCCACTCGCCATCTCCTCCCCTTTCTGCTGCTGATACAGCTGCTGAAGCTCCAGCCTTTCTTCTGCTCTTCTTCCTCAAATCATTTGTCGTCATCGAAAGCAGAAATCGTGTTATGAGTGTCTATGGCTGTAAGGAGTGGTAAGAACCACAGAAGGGATCGCAAAAGAAAGAAAATTAGAAACATCAGGAAAATTCCCAGAGGACAGAAAGCAACACCAACAGTAGACCGAGAAGTGCGGGGGGGGGGGGGGGGGGGGGGGGAAGAGTCACAAGAAGACCATCCGGATTATCAACATCAGTAACTGGAGGAAAGATTTGAAACGAGAAAACACATAGAGCAAGAGAAGAAGGAGAATCATCAGGACGAGAGGCAGCAGCAATAGCAGCAGCAGCAGCAGCAGCAATAGCATTAACAGTAATAGTAGCATCAACAGTAATAGTAGTAGCAGCAGCAGCAATAGCAGCTACAGCAATAGCAGCAGCAATAGCAGCAACAGCAATAGCAGCAGCAGCAGCAGCAATAGAATCAACAGTAATAGTATCATCAACAGTAATAGTAGCAGCAGCAACAGCAATAGCAGCGGCAATAGCAGCAACAGCAATAGCAGCAGCAGCAGCAGCAATAGAATCAACAGTAATAGTATCATCAACAGTAATAGTAGCAGCAGCAACAGCAATAGCAGCGGCAACAGTAATAGCAGCAGCAATAGCAGCAGCAGCAGGAGCAATAGAATCAACAGTAATAGTATCATCAACTGTAATAGTAGCAGCAGCAACAGCAATAGCAGCGGCAACAGTAATAGCAGCAGCTATAGCAGCAGCAATAGCAGCAGCAGCAGCAGCAGCAATAGTAGCAACAACAATAGCAGCAGCAGCAATAGCAGCAGCAGCAATAGCAGTAATAGTAGCAGCAGCAACAACAAGACCACGCGGCTACTGACATGATTTAATTTTCAGTAACAACCACAGAGCCCAGGCTTAAGACCTAAATATCTATACAAAGTAATCGTCTTGACAACAACAACACTAAAGGCAATTCTTTTCATTTGCATTCTGACCTTCAACCTCTGCGGCTGGGGGCTGAAGGCAGTGGCGCTGAGGGGAAGAGCATAGCGATAGTCGCACGTG
>JAWQFJ010020825.1:5000-23275 GCA_034096865.1 Theodoxus fluviatilis | reverse complement strand
TGTATGATGCAAACATTTAAGTGCATTTGATAACTTTCATTTCTGATCTACTCAAGGTAGATCATGTATATACAAGCCTGAAGAGCAATGGGCCTAAGGCCTTGGTGGAACACCGGACTTTAACGATTCGTCGTATTTCGAGGATACAGGCCGTTGACATATACACATTGGCTTCAATGTGCAAGTCGTATGATCGGAAAAAGGAGACTGATGTTGGATTTTCCAGTAACATCGAGAGTTTATCAAGGAGAATTTCGTAGTCCAACTAGGTCAAATGCCTTTTCAATCCAGAAGATGGTACCAGACAGTTCGCGGTTGTGTATGGCTGATAGCCAGTCGTTCACCAGGAAGGATAAAGCAGTTTGGCAGGAGTGATGGGAACGAAAGCCGGAATGCAATTGATATAATAAGTCAAATTGGTCAAGATACAAGAAAAGATGTTTGTGAACGTGTCTTTCTAGTGGTTTGGAGATAAGAGGCAAAATTGAGATGGGACGGGGAGAGAGAGAGAGAGAGAGAGAGAGAGAGAGAGAGAGAGAGAGAGAGAACGAGAGAGAGAGAACGAGAGAGAGAGAGAGAGAGAGAGAGAGAGAGAGAGATCGACCACTTCTACGAGCTGATTCAAGATTACACCTTGTGCTGCCACGCAGTTCGAAGCAACAATGGTCGCTATGTCTAGTCAAGCTTCAACCACTTTTTTTAAGTTTGTGTCCCCCAAGCCCTCTCCTGTTACCCGCTTCAATAGCTTTCCACACAGAATCTAGTGCCCACCTGCAGCTTCAAACCGAGTGTTCCAACAGCGGCGCACTCGTCTGCTGACTGGTTGCTTTATCTGGAAGATCACTCCTTTGACCTGGGAGTGTCGAAAAATAGACCAAGGGATTTATTGCCTGAGCAACACGTCCTGGTTCGTTGAAACAATATACTTATATATGTGTTTGTGTGCGTATATAAAGTGTGGCACCTTCTTGGGTAAGTGGTTCTACCCGAAGATCGCTCATCACTCCGTGCGCTGCTGCCGCCAGTCAAGGTATGACACTAGAAGAGTTTGCATTTAGAGGAAACTCACTGTATTTTAAACTCGTGCTCAGTGTCTGCAATACTTATTTTGCTCTTGATGGCTTTTCCGCGTTATTTTCAGATAGTCATTTGAAATAATCCCTGCACATAATCAGTATTTATAGGCGTTCAGACTAAAATTTCCAAGATCGGCAAATAAAACGGACAGTGGACTTTAATCCCTCCAGGTTTACTGGAGGTCCTCACAGCTTTATCCCTCCAGGTTTACTGGAGGTCCTCACAGCTTTATCTGTCTGTCTGTCTGCCTGTGTGTGTGTCTGTCAGTCCCGACTTAACGGCTGATATCTCAAAAACTACTGGACGGATTTCCTTGACATTTTGCACACTTACTGAGAGTTAAATCGATTGAATGTATCAACTTTTCAGAATCGAGGTTTGAAAAGAAAGTGACGTTTTTAAGTTTTGGTGTTGCAAACAAAGATTATAGGTTAAACAAAGATAGTTCATTAGCTCATTGTTGTGAGGATCGAGACACGTTGCGCCCCAAGCGGCTAGAACTATTGGTGAATCAAGGAAAGTTAATCACACCTCTTAGCGACATGTAAAACTTCTTGTTTATCGACGGTTTCTGATGCGTTCCGATCATGTTTGTGAATAAATTTACTGTGTAATGTGTAATAAAATGATTTGCTGCAATAATGGGGGTGTTTTGGCTTTGTTTTTTGTAGCAGGCGTTGTGAAATCCAACTCGACCTAGATCTACATGGTATGGTTTGAATGGGAACGATCTATTTTTCATTATTATCTAAGAATGCAAGCTTGTTTATCAACGTATACACCCCTGTGGAATATCTTTAGGAAATGCAAAGCAATACATACCTGTCAAGAAGGTGATTTGCGGCCAGAAAATCATTCGATTAAGTGAATTCAGTTGCCGCTTCCGCAAAGATTTATAGTTACAATCAAGCGTTGCCCTGTGACCTGCATTTCGATTGTTAAAAAGTAGGACCTTTCAATACCTTTTGATGCATTCAACATACAGCTTTGATAAATTAATGCTGTTCATGGCTTACATTTTCTTCGGATGGGTTTCTAGTATCCCAAAATATAGCTTTTTCTGCGCGAACTGGAGAGAGCTGCCGCCATTGAATTGTCCAAAGCGTAGACATAAACGCCATATCTACACGAAAGCAGTCCTCTGATTGGTTCCCTGAATAGAATCCTCCAATCAGCAGGCAGCTTTCTTCGCCGTCTTGTCACTAAGCGGTGTGAGTACACTTTCCTTGATTCACCCCTACTCTCGCCGCTAGGTGCAGCGTCTTGTAACTTTATAGAGCAAAAGCTCGGCATGAGCTATCTTTGTGTAACCTATAATCTTTGTTGCAAAGAAGGCAAGGGACGGAACTCAGTCCCTTGACGTCGAATAACGTGACGTAATTTCGAGGAGATTGGACATTGGTGAAGGAGAAATAATGATTTTTCTTATCCCTCCAGGTTTACTGGAGATCCTCACAGCTTTCATTGGTGTTTTTTTAATGCCAAACCTGGAGGTTCCAGCGCCAGCGTTGTTTGATTCTGCATTTTCCAAGCACCCTTAACCATTTTCCTCCTCCCTCCTCCTACGCTCCTCATCCTCATCCTCCTCACTACATACCTGCCTCTACATAACCTTCCTTCATCCTCACATCCTCCTCCTGCCTCCTACCACGCTCCATTCATCCTCAACTCCTCCTCACAACCTAATCACTCCACTACTCCGACTCCTCCTCACTTAAACCCCTCCTCCACTCACATACACATCCCCTCAGCCTCCGCCTCCTCACCTCCCGACGACCCTACCTCCCTCCCCGCCTCCCCCCCCTCCATCCCCTCTCCGTCCTCCTCCTCCTCCCCCTCCTCATACCCTCCCCTCCCTCCTACCCCTCCTCCCCCTCGCACTCCCTCCTCACCTCCCTCCTCCCCTCCTCCCTCCTCCCTCCTCTCCCTCCTCCTCCTCTCCTCCTCCCTCCTCCTCATCCTCCTCCTCTCCTCCTCCTCCTCCCCCCCTCCTCACTCCTTCCCCCCTCCTCCCTCCTCCCCCTCTCCCCCCTCCCCCCTCCTCCTGCCTCCCTCCTCCTCCCATTCATCCTCCTCCTCCCTCCTCCTCCCTCCTCTCCCTCCTGCCTCCCCTCCTCCTCTCCTCCTCCTCCCTCCTCCTCCTCCTCCTCCTCCTCCTCCCTCATACTCCTCCTCTCTACCTTCTCCTCCTCCCTACCTCCTCCTCCTCCTCCTCCTCCTCCTCCTCCTCCTCCTCCTCCTCCTCCTCCTCCTCCTCCTCCTCCTCCTCCTCCTCCTCCTCCCCCTCTTGACCGCACGCTTTTTACCTCATGTCATACACTGCAGTCACTCCTTCTTCTGCATACTTTTTTGTCATCGTTTACACGCTGCTTAGATAGGTTTTATAGTGATGGTATAGTGATTTGTCGATCCTTGGTTTTGCAGGAAACAAGATGGCGCTTGTCTACCAGAACAACACTATGATTTTAAGAGACACCACTGTTAGAGTTACAGTACCCGACAACCCTATCGCCAAGCTCATGTACTACCTCGACTGCATCTGTTGCACCATAGAGCTTGGATACATAGAGAATCTCGGGAGGTTAAGAGACTACAAAAACCACTACTTGCTCACCCACTACGAAAAACAGGAACTTGTTAAGCTGTGTCGAGAGCTGCATCCAGGTGTGCTTGATGGCAAAGTCTTTTTCCACAACAACGCTCTTTGTGGAGACCTGACAAACAAGCTCTACAACGTGACTTCGGTCAGTCAGACTTTGGCAGTCACATCCACCGTCCTCGTTGGTGGGGAAATGCTGGCCGTCAAGAAGATCATGACCTACAAGTCGGGCTGGCTAGACGAGAACTACTACATCCCCATGCAAGTTCTTACAAATCCATCCACTCACCGTTCCTCATCCACATGCAACGGGAAGTGTTTCTGCAAGGGGATGAAAATTGCGGCATTGGCCCTTCTCTGTCCCATCATATGTCCCCTCTACTGTCTCTACAAGGTCTGCAAGGACTAGACGTGAAAAGTCGACACAACGATGCTGTCGCAAGCCAGACAAGCTCGTTTTACTGAAAGGTCAAAGGTCTAGGGGAATTCACTATGATCCACTTGTGACACTCTCTCACAGTCATTCCATCAAAGACAAATACGAGACAGAAAGACGGGGAGGTCATAGGTCAAATTGTCAAAATATTTTAATTACCATGTCAGGGTAATGGATGAATGAATCAACGTTAACGCAAGGGATAAATCAAGCAACAGCAACAAATACTCATATAATCATAATCACAATCATATAAGAGAACGAATGGCCCGCCAGCCGATAAAAGGTAACTTATCTGACAGTCCTTCACTCTTGTCTTGGCTGCTGCTCACTGAACGAGCTGCGTGTCAATCGTGGTTCAATCGCTCAGACGTCAAAGGGCCCCTCGCCCTCGGGAATCTGCGTCGCAGCGGTTCTTGATGCACCGGAGGGAAAAGAAGGGGGGAAGGGAAAGTGGAAAGGGGAAAGCAATTGTATTCGATCACAAGCACACCCATAGCAAACCAATTTGTATTGTTTCAAAGAGGCTTCTGCCTTTTCTCTCAATCGTCAGTATTCGTTCTGTATGGACGGCTTCGCGCGTCGCAAGCGCGTATTCACCAGGAGATGGACTCGGGCGTCGCAAACGCGTCTTCACCAGGAGATGGACTCGGGCGTTGTTGATTTCCATACAAGACGTCAAGCTGCCCTCTCCCCCGATCGGTGTTTGTCAACTTTATCATCATAATAATCTGACCGGTTATATGATCGTTTTAAACCTCCGCCTCTGCACGTGTGACTACTGGACTATGCTTCTGTGACTGTGTACCGGACTACATGTATACTTCTGTGA
The DNA here is from genome assembly GCA_034096865.1 of Theodoxus fluviatilis. Taxonomy (NCBI): domain Eukaryota; kingdom Metazoa; phylum Mollusca; class Gastropoda; order Cycloneritida; family Neritidae; genus Theodoxus; species Theodoxus fluviatilis. Next base: position 18,331 of record JAWQFJ010020825.1, on the reverse strand, counting down.
CTGTGTACCAGACTACATGTATACTTCTGTGACTGTGTACCGGACTACATGTATACTTCTGTGACTGTGTACCGGACTACATGTATACTTCTGTGACTGTGTACCGGACTACATGTATACTTCTGTGACTGTGTACCGGACTACATGTATACTTCTGTGACTGTGTACCAGACTACATGTATACTTCTGTGACTGTGTACCGGACTACATGTATACTTTTGTGACTGTGTACCGGACTACATGTATACTTATGTGACTGTGTACCGGACTACATGTATACTTCTGTGACTGTGTACCGGACTACATGTATACTTTTGTGACTGTGTACAGGACTACATGTATACTTCTGTGACTGTGTACCGGACTACATGTACACATCTGTGACTGTGCACCGGACTACATGTATACATTAGTGTCTGTGTACCGGACTATGCTTCAGTGACTGTATATCGGACTATGATTCTGTGTCAGTGTATCGGGCTATGCTTCAATGTCTGTGCACCGGAATGTGCTTCTGTGACTGCGTACCGGACTATGCTTCTATGTCAGCGTATCGGACTATGCTTCAGTGACTGTATATCGGACTATGCTTCAGTGTCTATGTTTCGGTGTCTGTGTTGCAGACTATGCTGCTGTGACTGTATAACGGAATATGCTTCTGTGACTGTGTAACGAACTATGCTTCTGTGACTTCGTACCGATATATGCTTCAGTGTCTGTGTAGCGGACTATGCTTCCGTGACTGTGTACCGAAATATACTTCTGTGACTGTGTACCGGACTATGCTTCCGTGACTGTGTACCGAAATATGCCTCTTTGACTGTGTACCGGACTATGTTTCTGTGACTGTGTACCAGACTATGATTTAGTGTCTGTGTACTGGACTAGGGTTTTGTGTGACTTTGTACAGGAATATGTTTTTGCGACTGTGTACTGGACTATGCTTCTGTGACCTTGTAGAAGAATACGCCTCTGTGGTGTACCGGACTGAAACCTGAACGAATCGTATTATGAGCTGGAAGAGCTACCTCTCAAGGAACGGAACAGGAGGATAAGTTGACTCTTTCTCTTTCTTTATAAATAGACCCATTGTTGGTTTTCTAAGTCTAGCAGGACATTTGACGAGAATATAAATTTTAACTTTTGTATGTGATTGATTGTTAAAACACTCTTCCACCAGTTAACTTGATTATTAAATCATTGAAATTGTTTTTCACTTGCCGTTATTATTTGCTGTGAAAGTATTGTGCGGTGACAGATTACGTGCAGTTCATCAGCCGTTCAGGACCCAAGAGGCGACTGAGATGGAATATTCCTTGAGACGTGTATGTGAAAGGCGCTGTTTTTGACAAGTTCCACGTGTCATTCACCCCTTTCTTCGTGTGTAGTACATGTATATTCAGCTAACCTTTATGTAAACTCATCACTGAAGTTGGTTCAGTCTCGATAATCTTTAGCATTTCCATGCTATTGCCCGGGCCATCGCAATTTTACTTAGGCAGAGCGTAGCGATTCGCATGGAAATTGATTGAAGGTGTTTACTGTGGGACGTTTGCGGCGAGTGCTTGAGGTTATTTCCAGAGATTTGTATCCGAGGCGGTTTTACAAAGGCAAACGAAAAGGCGTTTTCATTTCCTTAAAAAATGCTATATTACTGCAGGAGTTGATATTAAAATTGGGACCAGGATTCACTCTCGCTTGTCACCAGAGATCCTCTTTCTGCACGCTTTCGTTGTCTCCCGATGCGACTCATTGAGCTCTGGGAAGCACAGTTCTGCTATTTTCTCTCTTTAAGTTATATGTCTTGTTAATTGTATAGTTTTTTTGGTTACGGGAGTGAACATTTAATAATAATGTTTGGGTGTAATGTCTTTAGGAAATTCTTATTGTAGACCTTTGATGTGAATATGACGAACACCCTCCCTCCAGGTGTTTTTGAGGATATTGACAATTTTATGAGAATAGATCCAGTCACGCCTTTTTCTAGCAGGTAACCCAGCCAAGCCTTTCTGTAAGAAGTTAGGAGTGATAAATCACGCGCAAAACTTTGTGTGTGCGAAACGCGACTCAAAAATTCGCTTGGGGCGCAATGTTGCGATTGGCCCGAGGTGCTTGACTCGCAGTTTTTGGGATTTTTTTTTTACGACAACGGGACTGGAGATAGTGGAAGTTAATAAAGTAGGGCGTGGCAGGCCTTGCACCTGCCTTCGTCTCGACCGCCGAGCAGCGATGCAGCAATCCTCGCCTGGCGTCTCTCCCGTGAGTGGGGCGCTGAATGGATGCAGAACGTTCAGGCTATCTTCTGCATGGTCTAACAGGAGTGCAACAAAGATTAACCTTCGACCCTAAGTATTCTCATTTCTGCGGCTGGACTGCCGAAAAATGAACAGGCCTTTGACGGTCACGAACTCCGACGTCGAACGAGAAAGAACTAAGTACCGAGTGAACTATTTTTGGGGAATTGTTAATAGGCTGGCAGGCTGGTTGACTTATCGAAGTTTAATTTATGATGTTATTTAGAACTCATGCCACTATCTATTCTTCTGTATTTTTGTCCCTATTACTCGAGGTCTTTTTGATTAAATTCATGTCTTTCAATAACATCTGTTTTCCGATCTTCACTGTCTAGCATGTTCTGGTGTCACGAATGGAGTGCTAATGTTACAGGGCTGTCTCCACAAGACAATTAAGTAAACGAGCCCCTCACAGTTTCAAGACATAAGTTATGTTGTGTGACAGGAAATATAATTAGTTCAATACATAAACATCATATACATGTACACTTGCGTATTCCCAAAATATAAGATAAGGAAATGTCAATGTGTAGAATTTTCATAGGTAAAAAATTATTCTGCGCCTGTGTTCATTTCTGTTGATCTTTGCACCATGTGCAGAACGGTGTGAAAAATAAACTGAGTTGTTACACTGATACGACCTGTGCGACTTCTGAAAGCTTAGCCAACAGTTACCGTCGCGTTTCCCTGGCTCGAGCGTGCGACCTGCAATTACCTTTGGCTGGCAAACTGAACAGCAAAGTAGTAGGCTTCAGTCTTCACCACAGAACCCCCTTGCACCGCGTCCAAGGCAATCTGACCGGCGTCGCCTACAGAGACAACATCCTGCAGCCCATTGCCTTGCATGCCCTTCAGGTCGTGGGACCAGGCTCCGTACTGCAGGACGACAACGTTCCGGCACACAGATTGCTGGTCGTCACCAACTTCCTACAGCAGCAACAAGTCACCAGGATGGACTGGCCTGCCCGATCACCTGATTTGAACCCGTTCGAACACCTCTGGGATGTCCTAGGGCGACAGCGTCGCGCCAACCACCCTCCTGCACCAAACCTCAACATTCTGTTCCAGAATATGGACCAGGAGTGGCAGGCAATTCCCCACAACACCCTCCAGACTTTGGTCAGGTTCATGCGACAACGCTGCGTGGAGTGCATCCCAGCAAATGGCGGCCACACTCGTTATTGACACTTTTGTGTGACATGCTCTTGGCTCTGATTTTAGAAAATAGGGGTGTGTCCATTTCATTTAATTTTTTGCAAACATTAATTTGTATTAACACCTGAAAATGTCATTGATCGATCGACAAATGAATGAATTAAAGACTTTTTGACTTTCTTCGGTGATCCGTGTCGTTCGTTAAAAATGGTGTGTAATAACGCAAGTGGCCCTTGAATTCTTTTGAGTAGTGTATGTACATTTGCACATACATACACACACAAACGCACACACACATCCCCGCGCATCCTGACAGTCAAACAAAAGTGAATACAGTAATAACACAATTAGAGCACTCCAGGGGGGGGGGGGGGGGGGGGGGGGGGAGGAGAGGAGAGGAGAGAGAGAGAGAGAGAGAGAGAGAGAGAGAGAGAGAGAGAGAGAGAGAGAGAGAGAGAGAGAGAGAGAGAGAGAGAGAGAGAGAGAGTCAGTCACATGACATGTGCACATTTGTATGAGGGATACATGTAAGGAAGAAGATTACCTAAGGTATTTCACTCGCGCAGCATAAGAAGTCATCATGTAGGGCTTTCGAGTAACGATTCCACATTTATATGGAAGGGACGTAACTCTATTTGGAAAAGTCGACAATTTGGCCTTCTATTGCTGAAAGACACAAACACCTGCTCTTGATGGGCAATATCGGTGATTGGGACGCATCTTGCTGTGCGAGTGTTTCACTAGTTATTGTTATCACCTGTAGGCACTCTAAGATTCATGCTCTGTTGAGGTTTGTGTCTGTGTGCTTTCAGCAATTATACTTCCATCCTGTGCCAACATTTGTTATCTTAGTTGTTTCTTAATGAGCATCTCAGTTTATCTGCATGGAAATATTGTGTCGTGCAGTCAATTTTTTTCATTGGACAGAAAAAGGTCCCCACAAAACCTCTATAATGTTCAGGCGTTTATCGCTTTTCGATTAATTGAGCGCTTTTGAATGGCGCTATGCACGCATTTTAATTTCCTGGAGCAAAAACAGTGCAAGCTGAAGACAGCCAATCATATGGGGTGCCTGTGTTTGAATGGTGCTATGCACACATGTTAATTAACTGGAGCAAAAACAGTGCAAGCTGAAGACAGCCAATCATATGGGGTGCACGTGACTTTGCAGCACTACCTAACGCAGATGAAAATGTGTATATGTGTGCGTGTGCGTGTGTGCACGCGCCCGCGTTTGTGTATACAGGTAGGTACATCTGTGTGTGTGCGCGCGCGTTTGTATGTACAGGTAGGTACATCTGTGTGTTTTGTGTGTGTGTGTGTGTGTGTGTGTGTTTGCGTGTGCGTGTTTGTGTGTGTGCGTGTGTGTTTGTGTGCGTGGTGTGTGTGGTTTGTGTGTGTGCGTGTGTGTGTGTTTGTGTGCGTGGTGTGTGTGGTTTGTGTGTGCGCGCGCGCGCGCGTGTGTGTCTGTGTGTGTGTGTGTGTGTGTGCGCGTGCATGCACAGATTAAAAAATTAACAATGACCACGGTAATTTGCTTAGCAATTCAACGGTATATAAACACAAATATATGCATGAATTCCTTCATACTATCCTTATTTCTCCGCATTGCCCCAGTATATTTTAGACAAGATGGAAGGGAGGGAAAGAGGCATTCCTGTATAACTTACATTTTATTTGCCTAATCTTAAACTTACACAATTTATTCAAAAGTTTATTTTCAAAAAGGACATGTACATTTTAACAGAACCATGCTTATGAAATCATGGGCAAGTCTTTTGAGAACGGCCTCCACAAGCTGAGTCGGTCTCTCATTTCGGTCCAATGGGGATGCAGCAGGGTTTGCACCGACGGGGTCACTTGAGCTCTTTTCATTTTGGCATTTCCCTCAGTTCTCAATGCTGAACCATTGCTCAAAAGATCAAGTAAGTTTGAGGCTTCAAATCCTCTGATATATGATTTTTTTTTACATCTACAGGAAGATAGCGTAACCTTTCTTGTGTAATAAAAACTGTGTGTGACTGCATAACACTCCACCTCATCATAATCGTTATTGTGCTTTTCTTGTACACAAAGCCGTGTAGTGCGCGGTGTCAGTGTAAATGAGAGACTCGCCTGCGCAGCAGTACGTTTTCATTGGCCATGGAGACAAATCCTTTGAGCTAGAAGTCAACGGAATTCCCCACTCTCTGTAAGCTTTGGTTGCAAACAGAGCATTGTCTGCACACGTTAAAAAAATGATCCTAACAAATTTCCGCTTTCAATACGCATATATTCTCAGAGACACACATCATCAAACACTGCAAAAATTTTAGTACAGTTTTGAAACAATTCATATGAAATTCGCCAAAGTCATCGGACCGACTCAGCTTTGAGGAGGACTGGTCACAAACTTTGTAACAAAATCACAAAAATGCTTAATATCTTGTTGGGACAATACTAGTTATACTGTCAAATTTCAACAACAAACAAAAATTCAGTCAGATGGAAAGTATAACTGAACGAAATAATAAATTCTGAAGTCAGGTGAACTCTTTTGACAAATGGTTGCTCACAATACAATATCATGCGATACAAAAGTGTTTCGTGGTGGCATTACAAAAGGTTTTGTCAAATTTGGTCAGATTTCAACACGGGGCAAAATAAGTGTGACATTGCACCACAGGATGAGGTTCAAGTCACGCAGTCCCTATTGACGAATGGTTGCTCATGCTAGCATGCGCTAGACGATTGTCTTGTCGTGGCATCACCAACTGTCCCGTCAAATTTTAACATGGGGCAGAATAATTAATAACTGTAGTGTCAAATTTTAACATGGGACAAGAGTGCACATTGCACCACAGAATTAATCTCAAGTCAGGCAAACGTTTTTGACAAAAGGTTGCTAATAATAGCATGCGCTGTACTATAATTGTCTTCTTGTTGTGACATTGCAGAATGTGCTGTCAAATGCTGTCGACTGTCAGCGCGGGCACCCAGCAAAATATTATGACGATTACGTACAAAATTGCAAAACAAAATTTATGACTATTAACCAACATTACTTTACTCCTGAATGGATGCACCGATACACTTCGATGTGCGACATTTGCTTTCCTCTCTAATTATGAACAAACAAACAAACATCACCACTCCCCCCCTTTTCCCTACCCCAAAACACAATACCCCCTGGATTTTGTTTTCTCTGTCTTTGCTACGTATGTCCGTTCACTTTACGCGAATAAGATCATGAAAATCTAATTTGACGCCTTTAATGAAAAGTAGGGACAGTGATTCTTTTATTTGCGACGAGCATGATAAAGATAAAAACAAGTCAGAGTGGAGAGCAATACCAGAGTTGGCACTAGAGAAAGCCGGTTTTGTTTCTCACCAGGTTGGTTGTGTCCTTTTTCCAATACGTAGCTTTTCAGCTGTTGAAGTATCCACGAAATTCTTTACTCAACGAAATAAATGTACTGATCTTTAACGAGACCAAATACTTACGTAAAAATATGAACGGCTTATCTGATGGCGTAAGACTACAAAGATGGTCTAAATCATTATGCAAATCCTATCGAGTTGTGTCAAGTCGTTCATATAACACTTTATGTGTCCCCACCTTCAGAGAGAATGCAAGGTATATCTTCCATTCCCAAAGACACATTATCTACTAGCTTCATCGCGGCACATTAGACAAAAAAATTCATTACACACGAGTGAATATTAATTTTCTCTTCCACCTTTTATGAACAAATAGTATTTTTCATTCTCCTGATTTGCACAAATGTAAACCTTTGCGTTTCAAATAACGTCATAGGAAGTTTTCCAATTCGAACTTCCGGTGCCTTTAGAAAACAACTTTCGTCAAGGCGGGCTGGCAATTTTACAGGGATCCATGTGCGGGAATCTGGCGCACTCCAGTCTTGTGCGGACACCGTCCGAGCAGTTGTAGAAGTGCTTTCCGGGATCATAGGAATCGGGGAAAGTATACGTGAGTCCCTTGTAGCACGGATAGAGACAGAGCTTGTCACACCGATCCCCGGAGAAGGGAACAGTACAGTTGCACCGGAAATAGTCTCCCGACTGGGTGGACACGCACGTGCCGTGTTTTCCACATGGGTTACCTCCCCTGTGACAAGGGATCACGTCTTTCTCGCAACGCGAACCATCGTAACCATAGGGACATCTGTAAGCATACAGCTATATGACAAGAGATCGGACGAACGAATGAATGAGCAATTACTGAGCAACTGAATGAAAAAGTGAACGCATAAATCAACAAAGGAATGAATAAGTAAACAAATGAATGGATTCACGAATGAATGAACGAAAAAACTAACGAATGAATGAATGGATGGATGGATGGATGGATGGATGGATGGATGGATGGATGGATGGATGGATGGATGGATGGATGGATGGATGGATGGGTGGATGGGTGGATGGATCGATGAATGGATGGATGGATGGATGAATGAATGCTTTTCCTTTTGCGAGCCAAGGTATCTGGTTGACAGCTTGTCGTGCCTCCCCCTACAAGCTCGAAAATCTGAGAGCGTTCCTGGAAAAGAATTCAAGTCTCTTGGGAGGACTGAATTCACTATGTTTTATAGATTAGTTACATAACTATAATATGCACTCAGATACGAGAAAGCTAAAGAGTATATCTTCGATAAAACTTTATAACTCTCACAAGTCTCCAGTCGAGTTTATTACCTTGCCAGTCAGGTAATCAGCTGCGAAGACTCACATACGCACACACACACGCACGCGCGCGCGCGCGCGCACACACACACACACAGATGCACATACACACTCAAGCCCAAACGTAAACTTGCGCGCGCACGCGCATGCAAGCGCACGCACGCACACACACACAGATGCACATACACACTCATGCACAAACGTAAACTAGCGCCCGCGTACACACGCGCACGCATGCAAGCGCACAAAAACACACACACACTTATCAACATTCACGCTCAAGGGCACACATTCATGCATAAATATGAGCTAGAACCAATGCACAGAGTTATACACAAACGGACACACACATACACACACGCGCGCACACAAACTCACTCGGATGCACGCGCGCGCGCGCACTCTCGCACGCGTCCACACTAACGTAGTTTTGCACCCAAAGACACACTTTACACACAAGAGACACAGAAGCACGAACACACACACACACACACACACACACACACACACACACACACACACACACACACGTACGCGCGCGCGCACATCACGATGCCTCGCTATAAGTTTCCAGTGCCGTTTTTTAGACAAACAATCTTATTAAACATATTCGTGATTGCACGCACTCGACAGCAATGATGGCTCACTCTCCTGCTAAACATTACGTTCTTTACGGAAGAAAATCATTGCTCTAAAACCTGACAGAGATACCATGACAGAAAAAAGAGATGATCACTAAGAACATTTCATTACAATACGACCACAAAGTAAAAAGCTCACTGAAAACTTCGAAAGACAGCTGTTTGAGGGCTGATGTAATGCACTACAAACGTTCTCGACCCACCTAAAAACCCCTGCGGTTTGGGGGTGAGAAAAGACTAATGGAGTCTGTCTACCTATGCGATTCGTATAAGGTGATTAACTTAGGAATTCAAGACGACTCGCTCTTACTTTGAAGGCCGTCGATCGTACACGAGGCGATTTCACGCTGACGGTGTCCACTCTACAAAACTATCTCCCAATCACAGAGTGCTACTGCTGCTTTTCTCCACTAACGCGAACCGCTACTGGCTGCCAACACCACGGACGCTGAGAGCGTTAGTGTGGGCTCCCCTCATGTACGACTGGCTAAAATGTAAGTAATCCGCTCTGCCGATTCTGCCCTTGGCGGCCGTAATAGCCTACAGAAGCTGGAAGACCGTGAAGTCCCGTTCATCGTTAGCATCACCCACCTGCAGAGTGGAGTGATGGTAGATCCTGTCGGCCATTTAAGGCAAACACCGCCATTTTCACAGACAATGGTGGAACATGGGGAAGTTAGGTTGGCGGACTCCATCACGTCGCAAGCGACTCCATCGAACCCGGCAGGACACACGCACCCGAATTTGCCCGGCAAATTGAAGCAGTTTCCGCCGTTTTTGCAGGGATTTCCTGCACAGTGGTCAGCGAGGCCCACCTCACATTGAGCACCTGTAAGGACGGTGCAATAAAAAAACGAGCAAATGAAACAAACGAACATGTCATCGTCATGGTCAAGTCGTGTTTAGATACAAGAGGTCACTGTGATGCGTCATATCACACAGCCGGTTTATGTGTCCGTGCCTCCAAAATCTTCCGAGCAGTCCCACAACGAGACAGATGAAATGTGATGCGATGTAAGTCATGCTTTTGTACGTCATTCAAGGAAACTATTCCTATGCTTTGTAGAGCTCGTGCTCTTTATTAATAAGCGTTATAGTATCTGTAAATGATGTGATGATACAAGAGGAAGCTTAAGTACTTCATTAGAATGTTTCACTTTAGAGGGGCATAGTCATATGAATGAAAATGTATCCAGTCTAGAAATAAATAACTAGGCTATCTAATACAATTTTAAAATCGAACATTTCAACATGCACGATCTGTCTACCTTAATTTTGTGTAAATTACCTCCGAAAGTTATGTCCTTTTTGGTAGTATTATACCTGCTCATCAGTGCATGTTAACTGATTTTTGTTTTAAAAAAAGTATTGCATAATAAATTACAGATGCCAACTTTCTTCATCATATTTGCCTTATCTAAAAGATTACTTGGATTAACATTTGAGGGCTTAAGCCATCTTCTCACTTAGACACTCCCATAATGTTATGGTCTCTTCTATCAATGTGGACTTTACCCATGAAGGTGAGGACTGAAAAAAGATATATTTATTTTCGCGACTCCCAACGATATTGCCATTCATTTACTGAGCGCTCCCATAACTGGCGAAGAACTTTGTTAATCTTCGTCGTCGTCGTCGTCGTCATTGGCGATTTCATCACGGTTGTCGTGGTTGATCCTGTCGTCGCTGTCTTAATTGTTATAGTTATTGTCGTCAGCAGCTACTCCTAGTTAATCAACCGATATATAATGTTTCAGCTCACTATTCGATTTTGGTTTCTGGTTTTAAAAAATCCAACAAACCAAACCAACCAACCAAAGACAAGCAATCACAAACGTTTTCTTTACGACGTCAATCATGTAAAAAAAACCCACATAAACCTCGTTCATAGCGAGTCGCAAGAGACCAGAGGACGTGGAGTAAATTCTCGACTGAGGAATTCAAAGAGGAGGGAAAACCCAGCACTCGACTGAGGAATTCGAAGAGTAGGAAAAAAACCTGCATCTTGGTACATCCCTTCCTACCTACCAACGTACACATCAATCACTGATCACGCTCCTCTGTCGAAGGCCAGACGTTTAGTCTTATGTCACTTAGTACCTAACGATTCGAAGCTCCTGTAAGCATCCGGGACACTGTACTTACCCTGGATCCCAGGAGGACACCGGCACACGTGCTTGGAGTTTGAGATCACACAGACTCCGCCGTTCTGGCAGGGCTTGTTGCATACGTTAACATTCATAATTTGGCATTGATCCCCGTGTCTCCCTGAAAACCCACACAATTCTGTTGCAAAACCTGGCAATAAACATCTTAACAATGGAACAGGACTCTGTACATGAACAACGGTACTACTCCTCTTCAACAACACTTCGACCTTTCCACCTAATTCCGTGATTCCTTGCGCATCGTCCTAATTATGATGTCAGTAACTGCCTCCCTCCCTCTCTCTCTCCCTCTATCTCCCCCCCTCCCCCTGTGTGTGTGTGTGTGTGTGTGTGTGTGTGTGTGTGTGTGTGTGTGTGTGCGCGCGCGCGAGTACGGAAAGCGCTTGTGCTTACGCGCATGTACGTGCAATACGAACGTATGGGCACTCAGGTGTGTGTGTGTACAACTGCATACGTGTATGTGTGAGTGTGTTTGCGCGCCTGCGTGAAATGCAGTATGTATGTATAAAAGTGCACGTATAAGGCACTGGTCTCCACCCCGTCGGAGTGCTCAAAGCGCATTACAGTCTGGAGAGGAAGATTATATTCAGCTGCTTCTTGAAATATATAGAGAATAACATTTTCCACGGAATTTGGGAATTTCGCTCCAAAAGCTGGTCTAACATATAGGAAAGAGAGCGGGCCATATTTTCTGACATCCATACGTGGCGTTTTCAAGAAATTTCGGGTTGAGGACAAACGTTTCTTGGTCGGGTTTAAACAGTCAGCTACTTCTTCAGGTACGGTAGACCTCATCCACTCAGACACCTGTTCACAAGATAAAGAATCTTAATGTCTACCTGAGATTGTTTGCTCATTTGCACAGGACGTGCGGCGCAAGATGAGGAGAAGTTTCGTATAATCATTTGCCATATGGTAGCCAGTGGAACACACACCCGTACAGAGCGGGTGCGATCCAGACCTGCTCACCTTGAGGGCAGACGCATTTGCCATATGGTAGCCAGTGGAACACACACCCGTACAGCAGCGGGTGCGATCCAGACCTGCTCACCTTGAGGGCAGACGCACTTGAAGTTGCTGCCAGTGTTGACACACGTGCCATGAAGGCAAGAGGTGTTTGTGCATGTCCTTCGTGTGACTGGACTCTCGCAGAAGTTTCCCGTATGACCAGGATCACAGATGCAATGAACGTTTCCCATCTGAAAACCATGAAGCAAATAGTCTTTGCAATAGACACTTTGCATCGTGGTGAAGACCCAAAGTCGCAAGCATATGACGTGAGAACGTACGACAGGCATAGAATGGAACTAAGAATACAGCCATGCAGGAAACCAGGCAAGCAGCATGCGCAGCTACAGAGACATATCTTAGACAAGGGAGCAGACTGATGACGAACGTGATGACACTCGAGGGTGGGTGCTGCCTTTGGAATCTGGTGGTTGCCTGTCCCATGCAACAATGGCAGACTGCACAGTTAAGTCTTTCCTCCGAATATGGTTATTGACGTGGCTTGCCAAGCTGACACGTTTGCTGTATTGACGGGAACAGTGGGGAAGGTGGAAGGCAGCTCTGCAGGTGTCCTGAACTGAAGCACTTTATCTCTCCCTGGCAATGGCGAGTTGGTTTCGTCTGGTCATCTCAAATGTGGCTGTCGCTATCCTTGCAGTTGCCCTCCAATCGCTTGGGATGGATGAACGGGTGGAGTTTTACGACATATCAGCCGTAGTAGGCTATGTAAGACAACGAAGCACGAAAACCCCAATAGTTTAAAGTAAGCGCAAATCAAGTCACAACGTCCCTATATATTCGCTTCTTACGAATTGCCTACGGAGACGCGGTGGGTCTATTCTGACCCCCAACCCACAGGGGGTTTCAATCGGTTTGTCCTTCGCCAGGAATTCTATGAATAAAATCTACATACTACGTATACATCAGTTCTCAAGCAGACATGCTTTAAAATTGTTTATGATACGTCACGGTTTTCCCGGAGTTGGAAGGTGAGATTGAAAAAATGCAACAACAAAAAATAGGTTAGAGCGAGAGCAGGCAAACGAGCGAGCAAGAGAGAGAGCGAGAGAGCGAGCGAACGAGAGAGAGAGAGAGAGAGAGAGGGAGAAAGAAAGAGAGAGAGAGAGAGAGAGAGAGAGAGAGAGAGAGAGAGAGAGAACGAACGAACGAATGAATTTAATGTTTAGGCCACCGGCCCATTACATTGTAACACGAACAAATCGTGTCTAACGCGAACAACGGCTATGTACAGTCATCAAAACTGGCACCCAGTTGTGGCAAGCACGATGTACACGATCTGCACGAAAGAGAGCGGTATCCATCATCGAAAGAATCATTTTTTCCGTGCAGTCCGTGTAGGGAGCTGTCGTGTTGGCGGTGCC
>JAWQFJ010020823.1:0-18676 GCA_034096865.1 Theodoxus fluviatilis | reverse complement strand
TATTGATGGGTTGTGTTAGGGTTTGGTAAAAATAAATTGTATTTAATTTATTTGCGTGTTGTGTATTGTATCTTTTGATTGGATGTTATGTCCCTCTCGGAAAAAGTCCGAGTAGGAAGGGACCCGTGACACCATCAACACTACCACTACCATTACCCACCATCAACACTAACACTACCACTGCAACCACCACTACCACTGCCATCACCATCATCACCACTACCATTACCCACCATCAACACTACCACTACCACTGCAACCACCATCACCACTACCATTACCCACCATCAACACTACCACTACCATTACCACCACTACCACTGCCATCACCATTAACAACGCCATTACTACCACCAATATCAACAGCACTACCACCACCATCAACAACACAATCACTATAACCACTATCAACAACACTACTATTACCCACCATCAACACCACCACTACCATCACCATCAACAACGCCACTACTACCACTACCATAAAAAACAATACCATTACCCACCATCAAAGACACACGCACTACCACCACGACCAAGAACACCACCACTACCACCACCATCAACAAGACCATCACTACTACCACCATCAACAACACTCTTATTACCCACCATCACCACCACCACTACCACCACCATCAACAACGCCACCACTATCACCACCATCAACAACACCAGCACTACCACTATCAACATCAAAAACACCACCACTACTACCACCATCAACAACATTACCACCACCACCAACATCAACAACACCACCACTACCGCCACCATCAACAACACTACCACCACCACCAACATCAACAACACTACCATTACCACCACTATCAACAACACTACCACAACCACCACCACCATCAACAACACTGCCATTACCCACCACCACCACCACCACTACCATCAACAACGCCATCACTACCACCACCATCAACAACATTTCCACCACCACCAACATCAACAACACCACCACTACCGCCACCATCAACAACACTACCACCACCACCATCAACAACAACACTACCACTACCACCACCATCAACAACACTACCACAACCACCACCACCATCAACAACACTCCTATTACCCACCATCACCACCACCATCAACAACGCCACCACTACTACCACCATCAACAGCACTACCCTTACCCACCACCACCACTACCATTGTCACCACCTGCAAACAACACCACGACTACTACCACCATCAACAACACCATCAACAACGCCACCACTACTACCACCATCAACAACACTACCACTACCACCAGCATCAACAACACTTCCATTACCCACCACCACCACTACCACTACCACTACCACCACCATCAACAACGCCACGACTACTACCACCATCAACAAAACTACCACTACCAACACCATCAACAACACTACCATCACCACCATTAACAACACTACCACCACCACCACCACCACTACCACTACCATCAACAGCACTACCACCACTCCACCACCACCACCACTAACACTACCACCACCATCAACAGCACTAACACTACCATCGCTGCAGCTGCACCGCCACTATCTGCCGCGCAACAACATCAAGATGTCGATGATAACGGTGATAATGACGAAAACGACGACGACGAAGAAGAAGAAGAATTTTAAGGCGTTTGATCAAAGAAATATCGTCTTCCAAGCGCTCTACACTGTTCCTGCAGGACGATGCGCTTGCAGACTGTGAAATGATCATCTCCGTGTGTATTAGAGTGCAGCAAGCAATGCTCGACGGTCATGTCGCAACAAAAAACGTGTGCCTAAACATAGAGTGTTTGTCGATACTTTCATTGGACGGTACTAATATATCTGATGTCATATTCGCGCCAAACGTTTGTTGCGCCATGCTGATTGGACAACTGTTTCGCGCCTTTCTTCAATTAGATCACAGAGGTTTCCCAGGTCTATTCAGATCAACGGACGATTTTCCCAATATCAATTAATACAGGGGTTGATTTTTGTTACAAAAAACGGGTGTTCATATATAGAACGGGCGTTGATCTACGGACAGATCGGGAAATTCCCGGTCGATTGAAATAACAAGAAGCGTTCTATTTGTAGATCGACGAACGCACTATGTAGGTCAAACGTCACTTGTAAGGGTTTCCAGATCTATTCTTAGATCGACACACTCATTTTTTAAATACACAATTTTTTGTTGCCACATCCCTCATCTGCTGACACCTCTTGAAGGGCTGTAGGGGCCTACGTGTGCACCTCAGTGAAGTTATGTCTTTGCCAGCAACACAGATGCAGTGTCCTGTCTACCTCCAACTGATCTGCTCCTGACAAGACCTGCAGAGCCAGTCCGGAGTCCACGGGAAGGAACATCAGCCCCCTTGTTCTTGAGGTCCAGAGACAACCACCACAGTCATCACTGATACTGCCACATCGGCAATGATGTGGGGGTTTGGTGATCAGCCCTCAGGGGGCTCGAAGCCAAACCCCCTGGCACCAGCAGTAGACAGTGAGACAGTTCAGCGTGTCCAGAGATGTGCAGTGCCAGGACAGCTGCCACTGCCGTGTGGGAGTCTACTTTGTACAGCCACAGGCACGCTGTTCCAGAGCCCAGCGAGACATTGGGGAGCGCTGATGCCAAGGTCCTTCAGCACTGCTGGAGACCTACTACAGGCTCCTCTAGAATGCTGTGGAGGCAATATCCCCCGCTCCTCCTGCCACTTCCAATGACTGCCATAATATATTCAGCTGGAAGTAGGAGCAGGTGGAAGAAAGGGCGACACAAGCGCTCTTTTGTGTGCAATGCCTGCCTTTTCCGAACACATCATTGGAGGTCTTCTTTGTAGCGTACGGCGTTCCTGCGTGCACACCTCCCGAAAGCAAACAGTTCTAGGTACAACGCTCCAGTATCATTCATGCACGCATTCACCGCCCCTGCTTTCAGCACTCCTGTAAAATGTCATTGCATTCCTACATACTGCACTCCGACTCACAGTGTATACCCATGAGCAGCACTTCTACATTCTGCTCTCGAATGCACTCTCTCACATACATTTGATTATACATGTATATGAAATGTACAGAGAAAAGTCTGTGTGTCTGTTTCATAAAGGCCCAGAACAGGGACAACTACAAAGAATCTGAGCACAGATTTCGAAATAGCGTGTCTCAGAGATGGTTTTATACATTTTTCTTCACAAATAATTCTGAGGAAAATGTAATCCTACGAAACCAACAGTGTTCATCTCGCCACGCGCATAGCGATCAGATTTACGTCCCTCAGTTAAACATTTGAACGCTGGATAATTTGTCAGATTTCAGAAGAGGAAGGCGAAACAAACCCAAGAACAGATTTGAAATCAGCGCATCTCCGAGGTGGTATCTAGCTCTTCTAATGAATTTTTAATGGTTTTTGTTTTGTTTAGCGTACAAAACTACTGCGTGGATTACACCTGGGTAGAAGACCTGGCACCTCTGCTAGCTACTCATAAAGAATACAACACAATGCTAGAGACGCATGTCAAATTCGCCAGTCCAAATTGTAGCACTGCTGCATGTACCAACCCTAGGGACATCAGGTCCACAGCAGCGATCCTGCAGATATGATAGGGCCCTTGAGACTCCATCCATCCCTAAGTCCTTCGTAGGAGGTGACAAAGGAAATCGAGATGTGAATTTCGCTCTGGCGGTTCTTGTGAATTTTTGTCAGTGGAGGATTTACATAGCCCACGCGGGCTGATGGGCAGTGAATGTCGAACCTGTCTCATCATAGATTTCATGTAATTTTGTAGTTAATCGTATTAGAATCCACTGTCGTGAGGTATTTTTATCACATTGATAAAAGTTTATGTTTATCAATGCTGTGGCCTTATATAGCCTGCGAGGCTGATAGGCCCTTAAACTCCATCCATCACTCCATCACTCCATCCATCCATCCATCCATCCATCCATCCATCCATCCATCCACCCATCCTTCCTTCCATCCATCCATCCATCCATCCGTCCTGCAGATGTGAGAGGCACTCTGAAAGTTTTGCAAATCTCGGTAACGGACACAGACATTTTTCCTCTGAATCTTCCAGAACTATCTTCCTCTGCATCCTACGCAGCCCTGCATCTTCTCAAACCCCTTTTTAAAACGTTATCATTTCTCATTATTTTTGGGAAGTCGTTGAAGTAATTCTCACGCAGCCACAGGCTCTCTGGCGATTCCAGGCGCTGCCTTCGAAATATTTCTGCTATCTTTAAAACCATATCAGTCCTGAGGAAGAGCACCTCTGTGAACGCTTGTAGGAATGAGAAGCGTGATAACTAGGGAGATTAGGATTTGATTTGCTCTTTCTCTAAACAGCTTTTGTGATGTTTGTGATTAATGGCATTACATAACCTACGAAGGCTGATAGGGTGTAAATCATCATCATCATCATGATTATCATCATCATCATGATTATCATCATCATCATCATCATCATCATCATCATCATCATCATCATCATCATCATCATCATCATCATCATCATCATCATCTTCATCTCATCATCATCATCTCTTCCTCCTTCTCCTCCTCTTTCTTCTTCTTTTTCTTCTTTTTCTTCTTCTTTCTTTCTTCTTTCTTTCTTCTTTCTTTCTTCTTTCTTCCTTCTTTCTTCCTTCTTTCTTCCTTCTTTCTTCCTTCTTTCTTCCTTCTTGCTTCCTTCTTGCTTCCTTCTTTCTTCCTTCTTTCTTCCTTCTTTCTTCCTTCTTTCTTCCTTCTTTCTTTCTTCTTTCTTCTTCTTTCTTCCTTCTTTCTTTCTTCTTTCTTTCTTCTTTCTTTCTTTCTTTCTTCTGTCTTCCTTCTTTCTTCTTTCTTTCTTTATTTCTTCTTTCTTTCTTATTTCTTTCTTCTTTCTTTCTTTCTTTCTTTCTTTTTTTTCTTCTTTCTTCTTTCTTCTTTCTTTCTTCTTTTTTTCTTCTTTTTTTCTTCTTTCTTCCTTCTTTCTTCCTTCTTTCTTCCTTCTTTCTTCCTTCTTTCTTCCTTCTTTCTTCCTTCTTTCTTCCTTCTTTCTTCCTTCTTTCTTCCTTCTTTCTTCCTTCTTTCTTCTTTCTTTCTTCTTTCTTCTTTCTTTCTTCTTTCTTCTTTCTTTCTCTTTCTTTCTTCTTTCTTTCTTCTTTCTTCTTTTTTTCTTCTTTCTTCTTTCTTCTTTCTTTCTTCTTTCTTTCTTCTTTCTTCTTTCTTTCTTCTCTTCTTTCTTCTTTCTTTCTTTCTTTCTTTCTTCTTTCTTTCTTTCTTTCTTTCTTTCTTCTTTCTTCTTTCTTCTTTCTTCTTTCTTCTTTCTTTCTTCTTTTTTTCTTCTTTTTTTCTTCTTTCTTCTTCTTCTTCTTCTTCGTCTTCTTCTTCTTCTTCTTCTTCTTCTTCTTCTTCTTCTTCTTCTTCTTCTTCTTCTTCTTCTTCTTCTTCCTCCTCCTTCCTCCCCTCTCCTCCTCCTCCTCCTCCTCCTCCTCCTCCTCCTCCTCCTCCTCCTCCTCCTCCTCCTCCTCTTCCTCCTCCTCCTCCTCCTCCTCCTCCTCCTTCTCCTTCTCCTCCTCCTTCTCCTTCTTCTGCTTCTTTTCCCTTCAGGTCTTCGTCTCCAGCCTATGCGTCTAAGGACAAGAAACTTCTAGCGAAGCGAGATGATTTTGACGGTTTTGAGAGGAAGAGCCCCGTCTTGAAGTGTTTCGGCCCTGTCTTCCTGACAATCTCGGAAGCCCTTAATAGCCACTCAAGAAAATGCTTCTGTAGAGACTTCCTTTCGCAAGCCTGCCTTGTGCTCATCCAGACGCCGCAATGTCGCCACCACTGCCGTCTGCTACCATGTCTGCAAGTTTGACTTCCACTGTGCTTTTGGACATCATGTTTAGCCGTGTTGTGTAAGCTATCCCTCTCGTTCACGAATAGCAACGACAATACGGGAATGACGACGACAATAAATTATGAAAATAATGACGACGCCGACGAAAAGACGGACGAGAAAGAGGAAGATAATGAGAGGGGACGAGAAGGAACAAGAGGATGAAAAGAAAGAAAAAGAAGCGCAAGAAGTAGAGGAGGAGGGATTGTCTTTCAGAGGTGAGCGTGTGTCCAAATGAGTCATTCCCGGACATGGAGGCTCTTCCACGTCCTAAACACGTGTGTGTCCCCAAAACCCTGACCTCGATGTCTGTGGGTGGCCCTGAGGAAAAAACGAGGTGCGACAACTGTATTCTTGGGACAGCATTTCTCCAGCCAAAACCTCAGCCATTTTTGTGGTGCTGCTGCTGCACTGACTCTAGCTAGGAGTCTCTTTCCTCAAGAGGTAGAGAGCTTGGTGCAGAGATTTCCCAGAGGGCAAGGTTATTAATGATGCTGTGAAGGGACGCAGTACCGAAGTCTTGGAACGCGCTTGCCTCTACCCATTCGGTGAACCCGAGTCACGTGACCCTGGCACAGTTCGCAATGAATGCGTAATAGACTTGACCCTTCGCATTACAGCATTGCGTCAAAAATAGTTTGATCTGATACGATATTTTTCTCCACTTTATACAGAAATCATTCAGATGTCAAAACTTCTTTCCATTTCAACACATACACTTTATTCTATCGAATAAACGCTTGTTTATTGCTTCAACAAGAGTAAGTTAAGAGTTTCGTGAGAAATAATCTTAGAACTACTTTAACGGCGTATGTCAGGGAGCAGATCGGCTATCCCACAAGCCTCTTGTGTGACCTCCATTTGCATATTTCGGACGAAAACCTTCCATCACGTGAGGTCAACTGGGCTAGAGACACTTTCGCTGGCAGGCGAAGTCTCCAGTGAACTAGAATGGCCTCTACCTACCCACCGCTTGCCCACACGCTGTCCGTCACGCAGCAGTGGTGAAGGCTGACGCTTGGCCACGCATGCGCACAACGCGCCTTGGCGCTTTCACTCGGGCATTCTGCAGCAGCCTGGCGATCCTGGGAATGCCTGCACGCCTGGGCACTTCGGTGCCAGCCATTTGGCTTTGCTTTATGACTGCGAGTACCCCGCGAAGACGTCTCATGTTCTCAGTGAAACAAGTAATGCAAAAATCGCGTCCATAAATTGTGCAACTTCAGTGCCAGCGATAATGTCTTTGGAAGTTATCTCCTGAACCCAATACACACACACACACACACACACACACACACGCGCGCGCGCACACATACACACACATACACACATACACTCCTTGTTTACAACGAAACAAAATTAATAGGTTAAAATTGCAAAAATGTAACGTTTGGAACAGCTGGAGACATACACGAAATTCCATGTACACTCACTCAATAAACATCTCTTTTCGTCAGCAAAGTACTGGCTGCTGTTTGGCTCAACACCCATATCGAATACATTCATAGCGTATTCGCAGTATTGACTAATGTACTTCCTTGTTTTCCATGTACCTTCAGCACCTGACTGCTGACTGCTGGACGGCCACCGTGGGAGAGGACATCAGGGGTGCATTGCCTTTGTTTGGTAGGCTACCCTCCTCGAGCCGAGAGCGAGGCAAGCATCGAAAGACGTCTAAGTACTATTTGTCATGTTTAGCAAGGTGTCCGCCATTACGAAACACCATGGTTTTTTTTCTTTTCATAGTTAACAGCAAGACCAACAGCTTTTGATGCTTTTATGTATAGATTATTCAACAGGTTCTGTAACCCTATAACGGTGTCGGACATAAGGACAACATCATCTGCCAACAACAGCAAGTATACAATTGTGGAATCAGGCATGAGTTGAATACCATGCCTACCATACTTTATCACAAATTTAGCTACATAGTTCACAAGTAGAGAAAAAAAATTCGGACTCATTTTGCACCCCTGTTTTAATCCCCGGTCACATGCAAATGAGCTGCTGTACCTCCCGTTGCAGCGTATGCAGCTTTGTACATTATAATATATTGCCTTGAGCATACGCAGTAGTCTCCCTTCCATTCCATACCCACTAAGAATTTTCCTAAGAACATTTCTATTGATGCCATCAAACGCTCTCTTAAAGTCTGTAAAAACTGCATACATTTGTCTACGTCGTGATAGGTGTCTCTGAATGACAGAACGCAAAACAAAAACATTGTCAATAGTCAAGTAGCATTTTCTTAAACCTGCTTGCTCTTCTCCTATAATGCCATAGTGGCCTAGGGGTCAGTCTTGCTGGAACCACGGAGATAACGCCCCGGAACCTTCATGACCACGGCTTCCAAACAATGACAAAATCAACCAGCAGCAGCCATTTCATGGGATTTTCTGTTGCACTTATTAAACCGGACACCAAACCAAATAGTACATGGGGATCTTGGCAGATATCCTTTGTCTATTTCGTATATCACTAAGACGGTCACATACTGGCTCAGGCTATCCACTATGCCAATAACAAGACTCCCAATACAAGCATATCTCATGTTTAATAATGTTAATATGCAAAACAATGCTGACTGAATAGAACATATAAAGAAACTGATTGTGCCTGTCAGGGTTTTCCCACGTATGGCGAAATGAAGGTGTTAGCAACAAAAGTGCCTGTTTAATCAATTTAAGCAAAGACATCAAGACAGTAGGTACCAAACACAGAACGATAAATGTACAACAAGTTCTAGATACCACTGGTATTCAAAACTCAAAGGTCATTTTGGTCTAGAATGATAATTGTTTAGCCTTACTATTAAACATTTTCACGATGCAATTGTTACATTTCTCTTTGGAATCAACAATCTGCGGGAAAACCAGCAGTTTGTAAATCGAAACCACTTAAATGTAAAGTGCGCATTTTGTACTGTGACTGACAATGAAGATCACTTTATCTTACATTTCCCTGTCTATAGTGAAAATAATAGATAAATACATATATTACAGGGAATGGGAACAATGAGTAAAAGGTAAAGGTAAAGGTTTGGTTTTATACAGCGACTCATCACCCATGTCTGGGTCTCAAACCGCTTTACACTTTACCCCCTGATCATTGGGCAGCTTGATCAATCCTTTGCTGGTACCTCACAAGGACGTGAAGGGCAAGAATAAGAGAGAAGGGAGATGAGTTAAATCAAAGTCATGCAAAGGAATATAGCCAGACACACAGCTTGTTCCCCGTGTAGTCCATTCCGAACAAGGCAATAACATGAAAATAAATGGGGACACAGAGATAGAGCCAGACACTTGGGCTGGGGGTAAGTATATTGGGAGTGGGACGTGGGGTGGGGGATGGAAGGGGGACAGGATGGGTAAGAAGGGGTGAGGAATTGGGAGGGGAGGGGGGACGAGGGGTGGTGGTGGTGATCCGTGCTGGCTGCTGGCCCAGTAGTAAATCGCTCCCCAACGCCAGGGGGCGCGACATAAAGCAAGGCAGCTCGCCATGCAGCCCGCCACGCATCTTTTAGCGCAATTTTAGCGCCCTCTACCGGCTGGGCAGGCTGAGAGCCAGGGGCACATAACCGTGGCAGGACCACGGGAGTGCCACCACAGGAAGTCATAACGCCGTGATGTGTGATGGGAAACAGAAGCTCGCCTCTTGAACATGGCACTTGAAATTCAGATAGCTTTCCACAGCCAGCACCAAAGTGTGGGATCGTGACTGCCCAAAGACAGACAGAAGGCCAGTGTGAAGGAATTGTTAGCCGCTCTAGACCTCGTGTCTTCTCTTCCTCCCTTTCAATGGGCGAGAGTGCTCATGCATCCACGTCTCTGAAGAAGAGAGTCTGTAGAGCGCGGATGTGAAGGGCTCGGGAATGAGCTTCAAAGACCTGCTAGAGGGCATAGGAAAAACGTCATGCTGAGACCAATACATAAATCTGCCACGACTTTGAGCGAGTCACGTAAGCTATCCTGTTTCTTGGTGTAAATGAAAAACGTGGACATTCGTGCACTGGTGCATATACACACACCGGTCGTCTTTGACTGTTTTGTCATTACCGTTTCTCTCTCTCGGTCGTCCCTAGGTTCCCCAGTTTGCACTGTGGCATGGCTGCCCAAGAGCTGGAGTCCCGTGCACGGGCCATTTCAAAATGTTCTTCTCTGTCGAAGTCGACACCCTCAAGGAATCGTTGGAAAACTCCACTCTCTGTTCTTACGGCAGCGCCTTTCTGAAGTCCTGACCGCCTCCAAGGGTGTCTCCAGCGTTGCTTCCAGCAGTCAGCAGGCCAGTGGTCGCGGCTTGCCTACAGATGCTCCAGTGCTGGCAGCAGCTGTGTTCCATTCTGCACAGGTTGCACCCTCGGGCAGGGCGCTGTACCCGCACTGCCTCTCCTGCAGAGGCGTCAAACACGTGACAGGGCGCTACACCCGCACTGCCTCTCCTGCAGAGGCGTCAAACACGTGACAGGGCGCTGTACCCGCACTGCCTATCCTGCAGAGGCGTCAAACACGTGACAGGGCGCTACACCCGCACTGCCTCTCCTGCAGAGCAGTCAAACACGTGACAGGGCGCTACACCCGCACTGCCTCTCCTGCAGAGCAGTCAAACACGTGACAGGGCGCTACACCCGCACTGCCTCTCCTGCAGAGCAGTCAAACACGTGACAGGGCGCTACACCCGCACTGCCTCTCCTGCAGAGCAGTCAAACACGTGACAGGGCGCTACACCCGCACTGCCTCTCCTGCAGAGCAGTCAAACACGTGACAGGGCGCTACACCCGCACTGCCTCTCCTGCAGAGCAGTCAAACACGTGACTGGGCGCTGCACCCGCACTGCCTCTCCTGCAGAGCAGTCAAACACGTGACTGGGCGCTACACCCGCACTGCCTCTCCTGCAGAGCAGTCAAACACGTGACAGGGCGCTACACCCGCACTGCCTCTCCTGCAGAGGCGTCAAACACGTGACAGGGCGCTACACCCGCACTGCCTCTCCTGCAGAGCAGTCAAACACGTGACAGGGCGCTACACCCGCACTGCCTCTCCTGCAGAGGCGTCAAACACGTGACTGGGCGCTACACCCGCACTGCCTCTCCTGCAGAGCAGTCAAACACGTGACAGGGCGCTACACCCGCACTACCTCTCCTGCAGAGCAGTCAAACACGTGACAGGGCGCTACACCCGCACTGCCTCTCCTGCAGAGCAGTCAAACACGTGACTGGGCGCTACACCCGCACTGCCTCTCCTGCAGAGGCGTCAAACACGTGACTGGGCGCTACACCCGCACTGCCTCTCCTGCAGAGCAGTCAAACACGTGACAGGGCGCTACACCCGCACTGCCTCTCCTGCAGAGCAGTCAAACACGTGACTGGGCGCTACACCCGCACTGCCTCTCCTGCAGAGCAGTCAAACACGTGACAGGGCGCTACACCCGCACTGCATATCCTGCAGAGCAGTCAAACACGTGACAGGGCGTTACACCCGCACTGCCTCTCCTGCAGAGCAGTCAAACACGTGACAGGGCGCTACACCCGCACTGCCTCTCCTGCAGAGGCGTCAAACACGTGACAGGGCGCTACACCCGCACTGCCTCTCCTGCAGAGCAGTCAAACACGTGACAGGGCGCTACACCCGCACTGCCTCTCCTGCAGAGCAGTCAAACACGTGACAGGGCGCTACACCCGCACTGCCTCTCCTGCAGAGCAGTCAAACACGTGACAGGGCGCTACACCCGCACTACCTCTCCTGCAGAGCAGTCAAACACGTGACAGGGCGCTACACCCGCACTGCCTCTCCTGCAGAGCAGTCAAACACGTGACTGGGCGCTACACCCGCACTGCCTCTCCTGCAGAGGCGTCAAACACGTGACTGGGCGCTACACCCGCACTGCCTCTCCTGCAGAGCAGTCAAACACGTGACAGGGCGCTACACCCGCACTGCCTCTCCTGCAGAGCAGTCAAACACGTGACTGGGCGCTACACCCGCACTGCCTCTCCTGCAGAGCAGTCAAACACGTGACAGGGCGCTACACCCGCACTGCCTATCCTGCAGAGCAGTCAAACACGTGACAGGGCGCTACACCCGCACTGCCTCTCCTGCAGAGCAGTCAGACACGTGACAGGGCGCTACACCCGCACTGCCTCTCCTGCAGAGCAGTCAAACACGTGACAGGGCGCTACACCCGCACTGCCTCTCCTGCAGAGCAGTCAAACACGTGACAGGGCGCTACACCCGCACTGCCTCTCCTGCAGAGCAGTCAAACACGTGACAGGGCGCTACACCCGCACTGCCTCTCCTGCAGAGGCGTCAAACACGTGACTGGGCGCTACACCCGCACTGCCTCTCCTGCAGAGCAGTCAAACACGTGACAGGGCGCTACACCCGCACTGCCTCTCCTGCAGAGCAGTCAAACACGTGACTGGGAGCTGCACAGCGGCGACCGGGGATGAAATACCCCATTAATAGATTTTCTTCTATTTTTTTAAGAAGGGGGTTGGGGTGGGGGTGGAGTGGGGGTGGGGGTGGAGTGGGGTTGGGGGTGGAGTGGGGGTGGGGGTGGAGTGGGGGTGGAGTGGGGTTGGGGGGGAGTGGGGGGGTGGGGGTGGAGGGGGGGTGGGGGTGTTGGGGGTGGTGGAATGTGGGGGGGGGGTGAGGTGGGGTGCGATGGGGTGGGTACGTGGGACTGAATAAAGATTATTACTATCACACTCGGTCCCACAAGCGGAAAGGCACAACAACTGGCATGATCGAGGGCGGTGATCCATTTCATGACGACATAGAGAAGTGGGTTGACGTGGTGGTAGGGGAAAAGGGTGGGTGGAGGAATACGCCGACATCAGCCTCAGAAAAATGTTTAATTCACTTTGCCGGAGTGGGGTTTACAAGCTGACAGTTGAATGCAAGAATCACTTTACTTTTTAAAAAATCCGGGAGAGAGGCATTAGTAACACTTACACTATCAGTTCCTCTAGTACTGAAACTATTTACTGTCCCCACGCGTCGCTGTGTAATTGACTTACTTGACTTAGTCCTCTTCACTCCGGTCGGAGCATAGGGCCTTCACTGCAAGTCTCCACCTCTGTCGGTCTTGGGCTGCCCTCTTCGCCTCTCCCCATGTCATCCGGACTGTCCTCAGCTCTGCTTGTAGGGTTCTTTTCCAGGTCAGTGCTGGTCGACCACGCTTCCGTTTACCCTGGGGGTTCCAGTCCAAGGCGTGGCGTGGAATGCTGGCATCGTTTCTGCGCAGGGTGTGCCCAATCCACTTCCATTTCCTTCTTTGGATGGCGTTGACGATCGGCTCCTGCCTGGTACGTTGCCAGAGTTCTTTGTTGGAGATTCTTTCGGGCCATCTGATACTCACAAGAAACATAGAAGTATCAAATCCGATTTGGGGTGGGTGTTATTTCATATATGAGCGTTAATTTAAAAGCGTTTCTCTGTTTTATCAATTTTGATCACTTTAGTGCGCGGCCCGGACATGAAATAAGTGCGTTGGCAACTTTTCTTTGCTAAACTGCGAGTACTATCATGTCAGAAGAAGACAAAAGCAAAAAATATGAAGCCCCAAGAGGAAATAGAAATGAAAAAAAAAGCATGCTTGTGGGTGGTAAATTCTGAAAACATAAGGTAGTGCGCTGATTACATGTGAATTCTCATTGGTGAATGCGCGTGTCTTTGAAAGCAAGAATACAGACACTTTCGTTCTTCATGTCATCACACAATGGACCAGCACACACACACGCACGCACGCACCAGCAAACACACACGCACGTATGCACACACGCGCGCGCGCGGGCACGTGCACGCACGCACGCACGCTTGCCCACACGTACACACATCCATCATTAGACAAAGACTATGCAGACATATGACGGAACATCAACTCTTCGCCGATCTCTCGAACTCTCATGATGCTCAAGAGAAACTAATATAATAATGAATACATAAATAAAATATCAGACTAGCTCA
Organism: Theodoxus fluviatilis; assembly: GCA_034096865.1. Taxonomy (NCBI): domain Eukaryota; kingdom Metazoa; phylum Mollusca; class Gastropoda; order Cycloneritida; family Neritidae; genus Theodoxus; species Theodoxus fluviatilis. Next base: position 4,870 of record JAWQFJ010020823.1, on the reverse strand, counting down.
AGTCAAGGGCGTTGAGGGCTTCAAAAAAGATGACCTAGCTGAGATGGGCGGGACGTGTGGTCCAGATGAACCACACGCAGTTTTCCAAGGTAGCCTCCTTTTCCGAGCTTGGCCATGGAAGGAGAAATCCTGGTGGCCCAGTAAAGCGCTTCACGGACAGTCTCAACAGATTTCTGAAGGCCTTCAGTATCCCTCTGAATAACTGGAGATCCTTGCTTCAGACTGCACTGCATGGCGCATTGCAGTATATGAGTGCAGGAGCGCGTTTCTTAGGCAAGGCACACTCCTTGAGGGTTTGGCGAGGGCGAGCTAGACGTCTAAAAGCTAAGAAACGGCCAATCATAAATTTGCAAGGCGGAAGTCCGAGACCACATGGCTGCGTCCTGGCGCCAGAGTCGGTGAAGAAGTTGTCGATAGACGAAGTAACTGAAGATGCAGACATCACAGCAGTTTTTCACTTGATAGAACATACCACGGTGACATCTCGAATGGCATGGGAACTTTCTCAAAGAAAAGAAAGCAACCCGGGTTCAATTGTAGACAATTTTGTCCAAAATGGTGTGCCTCGATACACTTCGATCAGTTCAAGGGGAAAAAGTCAGAGAGTGGACATGTACAGTGCTTCGTGTATGTTAACGGGGAAAAAATGTCGACAGTGTTTTTATACATGTATTCCTCAAAATATACAAATGACAACTCGAACAGCAAATACTTTCGTGTACGCACACTTTTCTATTCTCGGACAGTGAGAAGCGCATTATAGGCTATGCCGTCTATCAGCGGCAACCCAATTGGCACGGTCTCCGCCGTTTGGGTTCATCCAGGCTTCTGCAGCGAGACGCAGCGAGGTACCTCCGGAGCTAACTCGGCCACCCTCCTTTGCAGCGAGTGCCTCCTTGTGAACGAGAAACCTTAGGCAACGCCTAGCCCTCGGAATTCTCTCGAGATTTCTTGCATAAGAAACGCGTTCCAGGGCAGTCTGCAGTTTCAATGCCAAACGCATCAGTCGCCTGTATGAGAGACCCTCTACAACAAGGAACGACCACACGATCTTACTACTATGGCGTTGCTTCGCGAACGACGATGAGACGATGCTGCTGTTCACATCCACCGCAGACACGTTGGTGGCTGTAGAGGCCGATGCGGGACCGGCAAGCCCGACTCAAGCAGCCGCAGGGGAAGATCCGGCCAGAGTCTAGCATGACGCCCTCTTGGTTTTTTCTCCTCTGGCGCTTCTCTTTTAGTGTGTTCCTGCGGGAGCTCTCCAACACTGCCGTGGCTTTATTGATGTTGTGGCGCCAGGCATCTCTGTCAGCAGCGACGGAGGTCCACTGTCGGGGATCGATGTTGCAGGAGATGAGGGCTTTCTTGAGAGAGTCTTTGTATCTCTTTTTCGGGCCCCCTTTGTCACGTCGACCAGTGGAAAGCTCACCAAATAGTGCTACCTTGGGCAGGCGGTGGTTTTCCATTCTGGAAACATGGCCTGCCCAGCGCAGCTGAGATCTCAAAAGCATGGTCTCTATGCTGGTGAGTTGAGACCGTTCCAAAACTTCCACATTTGTGATGTAGTCGCTTCAGTGTATCTCCAGGATCGTACGCATACAGCGTTGGTGGAAGCGTTCCAAGAGCGTCAGGTGTCGGTGGTACAGGACCCAGGATTTTGAGCCATACAGGAGTGTGGTAAGGACAACCGCTCTGTATACCACACGATCTTCACGCAGTGGTGACAAGCGAAGCCAAATATGCGGACGCCTCTGCGTTTCAGACTTTGAGCTCCGTTCACATCTGCCACTCCAGCGACGTCTTCGTCGAACTCAAAGAGGTGCGTCCATGAATGAAAGCTTGTTATGAGCTATCTGTCGATGAATAGAACCTTTCAGTGTCCCACACTGCCATGCAACCTTGTGCAGAAGTTTCCGGGCAAGAGACCACATCGTGAGAAGACACTCCTGCCGCAGGAGACGCCATACTATAGTACAACTGCTTTAGAAGACGCCACAGACACTGATGAGGCTGGTGAAAGGGACATCGCATGACAGTGCAAGAGATTCGAAGGACAGCATACTACACGCACTATTAAACTGCTGCAGAAGACACCAGGAGTTGCAACTACTTTAGCAATCTGTGAACCCGAGTCAGTAGTGACTATGGCGCAGTTCACAATGAATGCGTAATAGACTTTACCCTTCGCATTACAGCATTGCGCCAAACATAGTTCGCTCTGATACGATTTTTTCTCTCCACTTTTTACAGAAATCATTCAGATGTCAAAACTTGTTTCCATTTCAACACAAACATTTTATTTTATCAAATAAACGCTTGTTTATTGCCTCAACAAGAGTAAGTTAAGAATTTTGTGCGAAAGTCTTGGAACAACTTTAGTGGCATGTCAGGGAGCAGATCGCTATCCCACAAGCCTCTCGTGCATATTTCGGACGAAAAATTTCCATCACGTGATGTCAACTGGGCTAGACACACTTTCGCCGGTAGACGAAGTCTCTAGTGAACTAGAATGCTACTTCAGAAGACATCAATCTGTAGCACGACTGCTGACTGTCGAGATATGTGAATGTTTGAGGAAACAGACTGCAGCACTAGCATGATTTTGAAGACGCCGGAGTGCAGAGCAAGTGACCCACAAAACGTGATCTACATGACTCTAGTCGGACATCAACACGACTGATCTGCAAGCACTGTTGCGAGGGCAGCGCTGCTGGCCTTTGCTGGGTGTCTTCTCAGGCGTGAAAACGGGAGTGGCATGGCGAAGGGAGAGGAAAAGGGCTTGTGTCGGGCCTGGAGTGGCGCTGGGTGAGAAGTGGACTGGGAGGGGATTGAAGAAAGAAGAGAAGATAGTCGAAGAGAGAGAGAGAGAGAGAGAGAGAGAGAGAGAAAGAGAGAAAGAAAAAGAGAGAGACAGAGTGAGAGAGAGAGAAAGAAAGAGAGAGAGAGAAAGAGAGAGTGAGTGAGAGAGAGAAAGAGAGAGTGAGTGAGAGAGAGAAAGAGAGAGAGAGAAAGAGAGAGTGAGAGAGAGAAAGAGAGAGAGAGAAAGAGAGAGAGAAAGAGAGAGAGAGATAAGCTTCTTGGTGACCAGACACGTATGCAGGACCTCCAGCAGCTCAGATGAAGGTCTCATGAAGCCGACCCCAATCCTGTCCGTCTGCAGGCATCCGTGATAGGAGTGGAGCAAGTACAGAAAGCTTGGAGAAAGGCTGCGGCTCGGCTAGTGTTTAGTTGACAAACAAGCGCACACAATGACACACAATCACGCACACATGCGCGCGCACACACACAAACACACACACGCACACACACACACACACACACACACATACACACACACACACACACACACACACACACACACAAACACTCATAGGAACGCAAGCAAGCTTGCAAGTACATGAGCAAAAATACTCTCTACACACTCATGCACACACACACACAAACACACACATAAATGAACGCACACACGCGCGCGCGCGCGCGAACACACACACAAACACACAGACACGGGCACACACTCGCATTGACATAAGCGTGGATGTATGGGTAGACAAGCGTTTACAATCTGTCAATTTTGGAAGTCTCTGTTGAAATTTTTAGGATAAAGTTCTTTCTTCGATTAATTTGTGTAGTGGTCACTAATACCCCCTAACAGGAATATTAGGCTAATACCAACATTGGTTGTCTTACTTACTTACTTACGTCTTTGACCCTTTCTGGGGCATAGGCCGCAAACAAAGGTTCTCCAGCCATCCCGGTCCTGAGCAATCTTTTCCAACTGTCCCCAAGAGTGGCCTGTTCTCTTGACATCGGCGTCCAGGTCTCGGCGTCAACTGTTTCGAGGTCTACCTCTCTTTCTCTTCCCTTGCGGGCTCCATGAAAGGGACTGTCTGGTGGTGTTTGAGACCGGTTTGCGTAATGTGTGCCCTAACCATCTCCAGCGCCTTTGAATGATCTCTTGGTCTGCTGATTGTTGGTTTGTGCGTTGCCAGAGCTCCTCGTTGCTGATCTTTTCAGGCCATCGTATCTGTAGAATGTGGCGCAGACATGTGTAGATAAATGTGTGGATCTTCTTGTTGTTGCTTACAGTGGTCCTCCATTTTTCGGCGCCGTAGAGCAGAACAGATTTAACATTGGTGTTGAAAATCCTGATCTTTGTTTTGATGGACAGGTCTCTTGAGCTCCAAATGTTTTTCAGTTGGAGGAAGGCTGTCATTGTCATTGGTTGTAACAGCTGGTTAAAATTTTAAATCAAATGACTTTTTAATGTTTGCAATCGTGCAATATTCATCTTAAGTGTAACTTACTTTATTTCATTTAGAAAATTCACAAAGGGTTGTCACTAATACCCCTACTTCCCATTATAGTTTCCATTGTATGAAATGGGAGGCGAAGAGGGCAGCCCAAGACCGACAGAGGTGGAGACTTGCAGTGAAGGCCCTATGCTCCGACCGGAGCGAAGAGGACTAAGTCAAGTAAGTCAAGTGTATGAAATGGGGGTAAGGCATAATACTGAGCTGCTGAAAATTGGTGGATATGGAAAAAAGGAGGGAAGGGTGTGCGGGAAGGGGAGATCAAGATGCTCGTCTGAACACCTCCCACCTCCCCACAGTCCAGTCTGAAATGACTGAATTATCCAAACACAACACACCATGCATCTTAGACTTAGACTTAGACTTAGTCCTCTTCGCTCCGGTCGGAGCATAGGGCCTTCACTGCACGTCTCACCACCTCTGTCGGTCTTGGGCTGCCCTCTTTGCCTCTCCCCATGTCATCCGGACTGTCCTCAGCTCTGCCTGTAGGGTTCTTTTCCAGGTCAGTGCTGGTCGACCACGCTTCCGTTTACCCTGAGGGTTCCAGTCCAAGC
>JAWQFJ010020822.1:0-34087 GCA_034096865.1 Theodoxus fluviatilis | reverse complement strand
GGTTTATAGGCAAAGCGCGAAAACCTAGGATCAACCTCTGAAGCCGGGTATCTCTGCTCCTTGTGCTGCATCATCCACCTTTTGATATCCATCACATCTCCAGAATCTTGACCAGACTGAGATGAGTCACACTCCAATCGAATATTACCTGGGGCGGCGATTGGCGGGGCCGGTGTCTCAGGGGTGATAATCGGAGTGTTTAAAAACAACAAGATCCAGAAAGGCTAAGAACATTCGGTGATGGGTGGCCACCGTTCCAACCAAAAGTGGTTGTGCTGCTGAATTGCCTGCCCTTCTCATCTATTTACGGGCTCTCCCCTACCTTAGGGCAAAGGAGTATGAATACAAACAAGCAGATGCATGATACCCTCGATATGGTAGGGGAGGAGAAAGGAGAGGGGCAGGAGGGCGGCAGGCATCAAATAGAAGTCGACATAACCAATCAGTGGGCTCAGCACAGCAGCAAACATGCGCGAGTCAAAACTAGTATGTAAAATTGGAGTTCAAGTTTGCCTGGCTGTTTTTCGCCCTGATGTGTTTCGTTGCTCTTCTTTTTAATAAATATTCCTTTTCCTTCCCTTTGTCACCTAAACTCAGGAACATCCTGTCTCTTTTCTTTGATATCCCTCCTCTATCCTGACCGAAAAGACCGCATTTCTATATACTTCAGATATGGATATGGTCGTCACAATCTGCACCATTTACTCTACTGTCCTGTCTGCCGCAATGCCCACTCCTGGCGGGGGGGTGATGTGAGAGGGGGTTGGACCTGGGATTAAGTTGTTGTTTGTTCTTTTTTTTTTTTATCTGTTTTTAATTCAAAAACCAAATTATCTAACCTCAATCATCTATTAAGACTTTTCAACATGGTCTATCCACTATCGCCCTCTTCGGCAAATGCACAAGTTTCCTCCTCACGTCTAATGCCCCCCCGTCTCCACTTCCCCTACAAGTAGGGCCTTCTTCCTTGGCCACCGTAACTCTCTACCTGTGAAGTCTTATGCTCTCTCTCATGTACAACCTTATCCTTCCTTCTAGGCCACTTGAGCTTAGGGGTTTTAAATTGGATTGTTTTCCTCCTCTCCCGTGCGCCTCCCCTTTTCTGTAGTGCCTATGGCAACCGCTCTGCCGAGTTCACTGGGGTTGACTGGATGGTGGAGCACATTAATTAACAAATTATTTAGCAGATAGAGGTGGGAGAAGAAGGGTGGATTGTCATGAATAGATATATTTTACCCTCTAAATATTTGTCAATCCACTGATTCTGTAGGAACAACACATGTGGTTGTCTTCCATTTCGCTTTTCTAATCCCATTACATTAATTCACCAACCAGAAGAGCTTAAATTAATTTTTTACTAGTGTATTATGTTTTTTTTTTGTTTTTTTTTTTTTTTTTTTTTTTTTTTTTTTTTTTTGTGTTGTTTGTTATATCTTTCTGTTTATGATGTTATTTTTTTATTTATTTTTATTTTTTTTTCTTATTTAAATTTATTTATTTTTTTTTTTTAATTTTGTTTTTGTTCTATTTTAGTTTTTTTTATTTTTGCGATTTTTTTTTTTCTTTTTTTTATTTTTTTAGATTGACCTATGTTTTTTTTTTTTTTATTTTTTTTTTTTATTTATTTTTTTTTTATTTTTATTTATTTTATTTTTTTTTTTTTTTTATTTTATTTTTTTGTTTTTATATTTATTTATATTCTTTTATTTTTTATTATTTTTTTTTATTTTATATGCTTTTTTTTTTTTAATCTTTTAATTTTATTTTTTTTATTTATTTTTATTCATTTGTTAATTATTTTTTTTTTAATTTATTTTTTTTTATATTTTTAATATTATTTTTTTTATATTTATTTTTATTTTATATTATTTTTTTTTTTATTTTTTTTTATTTTTTTTTTGTTTTTTTTAATCATTATAGTTTTTTTTTTTATTCTTTTTTTTTTATTTTTTTTTTTTTTTTTTTTTATGCATTTTTTATAGTTAATTTTTAAATTGAAAAATTTTTTTTCTTGTTTTTTTTTTTTTTTTTTTAATGTTTTTATAAATTCTAGTTTTTGTTTTTATATTTTTTTTTTTTTTTTTATATTTTTTTTTTTTGTTTTCAATTTTTTTATTTTTTTTTTTTTTTTTTTTTTTTTTTTTTTTTTTTTTTTTTTTTTTCTTTTTTTTGTTTTTTTTTTATTTTTTTTTTTTTATTTTTTTTTTTTTTTTTTTTTTTTTTTTTTTTTTTATTTTTTTTTTTTTATTTTTTTTTTTTTTTTTTTTTTTTTTTTTTTTTTCTTTTTTTTTTTATTTTATTTTTTTTTTTTTTTTTTATTTTTTTTTGTTGTTTGTTATTTCTATATTCTAAATAATTATTTATATAATACAGGCACTAAAATGAAAAGAATCACAATCACCCTTTGCAATCCTCATGTAGGTATGATGTATACATACCTCAATTTATTTAAAATAAGTTGTCCCATAAACAATGAAAATGTCAAGAAACTCATTGGTTACCACACAGCTCAGTATACTAACACCAATAAAACATAACATGAAAAAGGAACAGCATCAACCACGCGAGACACACCAATCTGCGTCAATTGAGGGTCGCAACGACTCTTAGATTGGGGAGAAGCATGCTGAAGCACGGTCTCCATCAAAGTAATTAGAGTGGAGAGCAAAGGCGAGTACCATCGTTTCGGTTTTTTTTTTTTGGCATTTGTTTAAGCCAAACCAGTTAACCGAGTAATAACAAGTAATGTAATGTATATAGAATTTAGTTGGAAATGATTTTGTCTCAAACCACTAACAGACAATAACACCCACCTCAAAAAAATTGGCTGGTGCTCCCAGACGGTATATAATGTCACACCAAACTGTATAATTGTTATGGGTGAGCAATCACTGAAACAAAAGATAACACGCACTCGGGTTAGACAGTTGCGCTTGGTGTCCTGAAGTCCCTGTCTATGAGACAAATCCTTTGATCTCATCCATCGTGGTATTATTTATGTTTCTACCAAAATCATATTGACTTTATAGGTTTGCAGATTTTAGGCATTTTTTTATATTATTATCGATTCCATCATTTTTCTCAAAGTCATATCCTCAGTAAACTACGCTAATATATTCTAATCATAAGGGTATTTTTCTAATAAATATAATCTGCTTCATACATTCATTCCTTCTCAGTCAAAACTATTATCACATACATTTATCACTTAAATCCATTACCAGTTAAAGGTGTGATTATTGAAGTCCCAAAAGTATCATTTAAAAGAAAAATTCTCACCACACCCAAGTTAGGAAACCCATCTAGAGACACAGACTTCAGAAGCTCAGATCCTCATCCTACCCTCCTGATGCATCGGCAGCATATAAGAAAAAATTTATACCCGAAAATGGCTCTGTCTTAACTGAGGGTAGGAACCCCAGAGTGTTGTCCCAGAAACCAATAGCTGATGTTTTACTGTTGTCCCCAATCATTACGATTAGTCGGATGTTTTTTTAAACAACAGCGCCAAAAAACATTCCGGGCTGTGATAACTTTTTAGTCTATCTTACTGCTTCTTTCTTTTAATCACCCCCAGCCATAGCTCAATCGATGCCCGCACCAGAGAATCAGAAGACCATATGATAGCACAACCCAATCCAGATTATTTCCAGTCAAAGTTATTTAACTCTTAACTCATGCCACAAAATACAATCCACAGTAATATTTAAATGAATTTAGAGGTTGCGAAACTTTTTTAAAATTTTCTTTTTTTACGTGCATTGGTTCTACGGCACGGGCCCGGACGGGATGCACGGGATATGTTGGTGAACAGCAGACTTCAACCTCATTTTTTTTTTTTTTTTTCTCCCAAGGGGAAGATCACTTTGCTTTATGTTTTATTTTTTTTGTTTTTTTTTTTTCTTTTTTTTTTTTTGCTTATTCTATTTTTCGCTATTGTTTTTGGTTTTGGTGTTGTTTTTTTTTTTTGTGTCGTTTTGGTCTTTTTGCAGGGGTGTTTGGGGGTGGTGGTCGTTTTGGGAAGTGGGGGGGGTGGAGCTTTTTTTTTGTTTTTTTTTTTTGGTGTTTTTTGTTTTCTTTTCTTTTTTTTCCTTCTTTCTCTTGTTCTTTTTTTTTCCCGGTTCCCCGTGGTTTCACGCCTTTGTTCCCCGTTTCCTATCTCTGTCTTTTTTGTTTCTCTCTTTTTTTTCTTTTCCCCCAACTCCTCCCCGAGGCCCACAAGAGCAAAGAAAGATGGGCGAAGTTGGGGGGGAGAAGTACGTGGCGAGAGGGGAACGAGAAGGGAAGAGTCAAGGGAGGATAAAATGTGGGGGTGGTAGGTGGTGAAGGGCAAGGTAGAGGTTAGTTGGAATGTAAGTTAAGGGGGGTAACCGAAGGAAGGAGTGGATGAGCATAGAAAGCCACCGCGCTCCTGGTGTGATGGGGGGTTGGGAGGGGGTCGACGGGGGGGGGCGTTGGTGTGGGCCTTTGGTGTCTTGTGGGGAGGACTGTGGGGGGGGGTGGGGGCTGGGGGGGGGTGGGGGGATATGGTGACGTGGAGGGACAGGGGTGGGGGGCGGGGGGGGGGTGGGGGGGGGGGGTGGGGGGGGGGGGGGGGGGGGGGGGGGGGGGGGGGGGCGGGGTGGGGAGGGGGACGGGGGGGGGGGGGTTGGGGGGGGGGGTGGGGGGGGGGGGGTGGGGGGGGGAGGGGGGGGGGGGGGGGTGGGATGGGTGGGGGGGGACGGGGGGGGTGGGGGGGGGGGGGGGGGGGGGGGGATAGTAGGGGGGGGGGAGGGAGGGGGGGGAGAAGGGGGGGGGGGGGGGGGGGGGGGTGGGAGGGGATTTGGGGGGGGGGGGGGTGGGGCCGGGCGGGGGGGGAGGGGGGTGGGGGGGGCGGGGGGGGGGGACTGTGGGGGGGGGGGGGGGGGGGGGGGGGGCGCTAGGGGGGGGGGGGGGGGGGCTAGGGGGTGGCGGGGGAAGGCGGGGGGTGGGGGGGGGGGCGGGGGGGGGGAGGGGTGGGGGGGGGGGGGGTGGGGGGGGGGAGGGGGGCGGAGGGGAAGGGAGGGGGGGGGTGAGGGACTGCGGGGGGCGGATGGCGGGGGGGGTGGGGGGGGGGGGGGGGGGGGGTGGTGGGGGGGGGAAGGGGGAAAGGGAGGGAGAGGAGGGGTAGGAAGGGGGGGGTGGGGGCGGCGTCGGGGGGGGTCGGGGGAGAGGGGTAGGGGAGGGGGGGACGGGTCGGTAGTCGGGAAATGGTGAGGGAAGGGGGGGGGGGGGAGCGGGTGGGGAGAGGCGCGGGGGCGGGGGGGGGGGGCGGTGTGGGGTGGGGGGTGGGGGGTGGGGAGGGGGGGAGGGGGAGGGGGAGGGGGGGGGGGGGGGGGGTGTGGGGGTGGGGGGGTGGGTGGGTGGGGGGGGGGGGGGGGGGGGGGAGGGGTGGCGGGCGGTGGGCGGGGGGGGGGGGGGGGCTGGTGGAGGGGGGTGGTGGAGGGTGGGGGGCGAGTGGTGGGTGAGGGGGGGGGGGGGGGGTGGGGGGGGGGGGGGGGGGGGGGGGGAGGGGGGGGGGGGGGGTGGGTATGGGCGAGGGAGGGGGGGGTGCTATGGGGGGGGTGGGGGGGGGGGGGGGTGAGTGGGGGGGGGGTGAGGGGGGTGGGGGGGAGGGGGGGGGGGGGGGTTGTGGGTGGGGTAGAGTGGGGTGGGGGGGGGGGTGAGGGGGGGCGGGGGGAGGGTGGGTGGAGGCTGGATCTACGGCCGAAGACTGAAGGAGGGCGGCCGGCCGTAGTACTCACAAACGGTGCACACACGAGTGAACGCACGCGTCCGCGAGGCACAAGGGACGGGCGTGGTCTTTTCACAAGACGCGGCGACCGAACGCGTGGTCGAGGATGTCTCACATCGTGCTGTGGGACTCGCGTACGTTAAAATCGAAGCACTGATTCCCAAGAGTCAAACTCTACAGAAAACGGAGCATGGTGGTGGCGAGTAAAAAAAAATCGGCAGAAAGGCCAGATGAAGCGTGCGTTCCTACAGTGGACAGTAACAGCATTTCACCCCAGCACAGATATATCTGGTCCATATCCTGTTACGTAACGAGCTATATCCAGCTCTCATCTTGACACATTGAAGAGGTGCTTGCCATTTAACGATTTAGTAGACCGTATTTGCTTACTCCAAACTCTCATATGGCATGTCAGAAGTACAGGTTCTAAAGTAATGTCGACGCGTGTATGGTGTTACCTTTCGGGCAGGGGTATACTCAATGACAGTTTTAAAAAAAGTATTGCTGCTGCTGCTTTTTTTGTTACATTCTCTGATACTGTAATGACTAAGCTGTCCAAAAATGACATTAAGAAAATGTTGCTAAAGTGAATGTTTAAAATTTAGTCCATTTTCCTGTTTTTAGGTCACAAAACTTGGGAGGAGACACAACTCCTCATAGCATTCAAGGAGGAAAACCCCCTTATTGAAAACTTTTATATTCTACTTCACGTGACGTGTGGCAATGAGCAGTGTTCTGAAACTGTGGATGTAGAAATTAATGAATGTACGTACATTATACATGTATACATACGTACATACATACATCTTACTTCTATTAATGTAATAATATCTCAACTAGCATTGTTGCAAAGGTGCTATCATAGGCTACATAGATGCAATTGAATTCCACCATACTCTTTTCTGTGTAAGTTCTTCCTCCGAAGGGTTGATGGGAAACACAGACCCAACCTCTCTCTCTACTGGATTTGTTACAGGGGAAATAACAAGGAAAAAGAAGACTTGCTCTGGTCAATTTTATTAATTTTTGTAGTTAGTGGCCTTGCATGGATTGCAAAGGCTGATACTAGTGATAGGCTGTAAAACTTCATTCATTCATTCATTCATTCATTCATTCATTCATTTCATTCATTCATTCATTCATTCATTCATTCATTCATTCATTTATTCATTTATTCATTCGTTTCTGAGCTTGTTCAGATTGTAAAGTCCCAAGCAGGAAAGGGTTTACACTGCCTGCCTTTTTTTCTGCAGCAACTGATGCCCAAAGATGGTCTTATATTGAAAACTAAAGATTGCAAAACTGTATGAAAAGCCAAATGGTTGATTTGTTTGTTTGTTTGTTTATTTGTTTGACTCTATGGAGACTGGACACTTGAACTTTCAAGTTCATCTTCCACTGACCCTCTAGTTAAAAGTTCTGTCTCTGTGTCTGTGTGTTTGTGTGTGTGTCTGTCCGTCTGTCTGTCTGTCTGTCCATCCATACGGCCAGCCCTGTCTTTCTTTCTTTCTGTCTGCCTGCCTGCCTGTCTGTCTGTCTGCCTGTCTGTCTGTCTGTCTGTCTCTGTCTGTCTGTCTGTCGCTGTGATCTGTTGTCCTCTGTCTCATGCTCCTCTTCATCCCCGCCCCCCCCCCCCCCTTTCTTCCTTCCTTCTCTCTCTTACTAATCATATGCATATGTAGCATTGGAATTCGGGAAGGAATAAGTGCCCTTAAGTGAATGAAAGGAGTTTTCAGGGTGATTGAGTAGTTTGTGAAATGCATACCAGAGAGCAAGTGTCTCTCAAGGAATGGGAACAGTGGATTTGTAGTCTGAAGGCGTTTTTTGGAAGTGGGGAAGGCAATACTCATCAGGGGGAGGGGGATTTTCCTGTCAACAGGCAAAGGTCCTAGTGTTTTTAAATGTTAGAGATCAGGACAGAGTTACTCTGGACCTGAGCTGGTAAGGCAAGGCATATGCACATTAATTTTACAAAGGAAACAGTCATCATAACTTTCAGAGATAATTTTTCGTGTTGTGTAAGAACTTGTGTTTTCACAGAAGTATTTTAAACTCTGGTGAAACCTGGCCAGAAGTATGAATAATTTACAAGTACATATGAATGTACATGTATATATGTGTCAGCTGGAAGTGCATAGTGAAAACCAGGCAGCATTGGTATGGGTTTTATTATGGGAAATGCTCTGAGAGAACCAGACTCACCTGGAAACGATGGCCTTGCCCACCATCTTGAGAGGACCTACACTCGCTTGCCACCCTGAAAGAACAAAACTCTATATTGAGCAAACACCCTGTCTCGAACCACTAAAACAGCCTTTTTAAGGGCTACACTTTCTCTAACAAAAGAATACAATTAGTTGGACCTGCTGTCACTGATGCTACCTTAAAGGATCTTTGATATTGGTTAGCCTCATCTAGGCTTGTCATTTGTATAGTAAGTTTTTTGTTTGGATTGTTTCTTTCTTTGTTTTGAAATTGTTCTGAATTGAAATGGAGAGAAAACGGAATGAATTTCCCAAATTGAAATATGTATTTCACAAGAGCTGCAGCAGTGTGCTGGAATGATTAAGTGGTCTATTTCTTCACTTGGTGCACTCCCCCTCTGGGTTCGGGGTGACAGATATTGACACCGCATGTGCAGAACCTGCCAAATGCTACGGCTTTAGGCGTAGCATAACTACGCTTACGACATTGCTTGTGCTACGCTGTCATTAGTCCAAAAACTACGCTGTTCCCGCACCACTATTCTCCCCTTGTTTGCTTGATAACTTTATGTGACCGCCGATTGGAGAATCTCCCCCCCCCCCCCCCCCCCCCCCCCCTCCCCGCCCGCTTTCACGCCGCCAGTGCAGCTTATCGCGCCGCCTTCACAGCCTTATCTCCCCCCCCCCCCGCTTTCACGCCCCCGGGTCAGCTTAGTCGCGCCATCCTCAACAATGCGTTATCTATTCTCCCAACCCCCCCCCCCCCCCCCCCCCACCTGCTACGCCTATTCCTTCAATGCTACTGCAAATAGCTCTGGATGCTACTCTTTGGCATGATGGTGGGTTGGCAGGTCTGACTGTGTCTCCCTAAGCCATTTGTAAGAGGTGAATAACTAGGGACGCATGACTTGATTTTCGTTTACTCAAAACTGTTTCCGTGATTTTCATGCTAAATGGCCTTACATAGCCTACAAAGGCTGATAGGCCATAAAACACTATCCATCCACCCTTCCATCCCGCAGAGCACATCCCTGAAGGCTCAGGAAAGAATATACTTGCTTCTCCCTATGTGATTCATACCAGGGCCCGTATTCACAACGGCGATTTATCTTTTTAACACTCGATTTATCCCCTAGCCCCGCGTTATCTTGATCGGTTAGATAAGGTACGCTCGTCAGAGGATCCTAGGTTGCGCTTTGCTATATATACTGGTTTCCAGCCAAGGGAGAGCAGAACAGGCAGTTGGAATCGTCTGAGTTTAGAGATAAATCGGAGTTAAAATAAATCGCCGATAAATCGCCGTTGTGAATACGGGCCCAGGAGAATAACTTGGGGTATTGAGACTTGAATGCTCTCACTCTCACCAACTCTAGTAATTTTCATGAGTCGGAATCTGATAGGCCATATACACAAAGCTTCATCTACCCCTCCAACCATTAATGCAGGGATGAGTCATAACTTTTACCATGTCATAGTGATATCCACCGTTGTTTGCTGGTACAGTGGTATGTTGTTAGTGCATCTGGGCCATGCTGATCTTGAAGGACTGATCACCAGTTTGCTGACATTTGCATCCAGATTAATATGCTTAAGTGAAGGACATGTCTGCAAAATCTGATTTTGTTTGATTGAGGTTGTATAAATAGATCAGTTTTCAAGCATGTCAACCATTCACCAGTTTGCCTTTGCTTTACTCACCTCTCTATAAGTATCTCTCATGTGTGACCATCCAGCCCATGATGAAATGGATATACACTTTTGGAAATTCTAAGGTATGCATATGAGCATAAAATGGAAACATTTTTGTTTCCAACTATGTAAAAAGATTGAAAATAGGAGAAATAGTGACACATTCATGAGCTACTGAAGACTGTTAAGTGGTGCCCACTGGTATGACATTTTGAGAAAATAGATGTTAAAGTTTAGGCAATGTGTTTGAGGCAACTAAAAGTTGTCAATGTGATGACAAGTTTGTATACTGTAGAATATGGAATCAGCTAACACGCTGGATGGCTGCTGATGTAGATTCCAAAATCAATAAAAAGCTCAGTACTGACATGCTTAACCCCTCTCACTCTATTTGATGAATATCTTGAATGCAGGGTTCGTACAGGTCATGAAAAACCTTAAAAGTACTTAGATTTTGACACCCCTTTTTTAAGGCCTTAAAAGTCCTTCGAAATTAAAGTTTTCTATCAGTTTACTAGCAAGGTGCTTAAAAGTCCTTCGAAAATGGGATTTTCCTTGAAATAATTTCAAAGCAGTACTTTAGTTTAAGAATAACTGAGAAAAAAATGACATTTTCATTTCGATGTCGCCAACAAAGCGTCTGCTACCAGCATTTTTGCAGAAGGGAAGCGACTCTGACCCCCTATATGCAGGAGTGACCTCCCCTGATAAATTTACCTCTTGCTAGTTAGTGGTGGTGGCTTGTGCCGGTGAAACTTGCGCCATTTTGGAAACTGAAAGATGCCTGGAAGGTGTTTATTCAATGATAAGTGGTTGGAATCGGCCGAATTCAGAGAGTGGCTGCAACGTGATCCAAAGGGAAACACCCGGAAAGCTTATTGTTCAGTGTGCAAAAAAACTTTTGATGTTGCTGCTGGCGGTCATTCTTCTGTACTGGCGCACCACAAGGGGGCAAAACATGAACGTTTTGTAAAAGCTTCAAGACCTGCCGTGCCCATGTCCGCATTTCTCGAAAAGACTGGGCCTTCAACTTCAACTGTAACCCATGCTGCGACTAGTAGTTCTACTGTCAGTACCAGGCCTTCTTCTGCTCAGCCATTTTCCAGCACAGATACTTTCAAAGCTGAAATAATCTGGACATTGAAAGCGGTCAGCAGCCACTACAGCTATAAATCATGTGAAGACAACGGCAAAGTGTTTGCAGCAATGTTTCCTGACAGCCAGATTGCAGCCAGTTACAAGTGTGGAGAAAGGAAGTCGTCATACTTGTCAACATTTGGAATCGCTCGCCATTTCTTTAATGAACTGAAGGACAGAGTGAAATCTGAGACATCCTACGTCTTGTTATTTGACGAGAGCCTGAATGATGATCTGCAGCAAAAGCAGCTGGATATCCATGTGAGGGTGTGGGAGAATAATGTGGTGGCGACAAACTACCTTCGTTCAGAATTCATGGGGCATGCGGCAGCAGTTGACCTTCATGAGCGCCTTGAGCCCGTGATCCTCGAGTTTGGTCATCGCAAGCTTCTGCAGCTATCCATGGATGGCCCTAACGTGAACTGGAAGCTATATGAGTAAGTTTTATTTTGAATTAACAATTTCTATTTTTGTTAATAGGCCTATATGTGTTTACTGCAACTGTTTTTATTTTTATTTTTGTTTTTAAAAAATACACTGCTTTATCATTTCTTAATCTGGTTAACTCTTTCATTGCCACATGTGATAGACATTGCCTTTCAGCAAAGAAGTTTGTTCTTTTTAAGAAGCAGCACTTCGACATTTACTATGTTAGATGTTAGAGGCTGTAGACATTATAATTTATGCACTGCAATATATAATTACTAATTCTGATATTATTGTTTAATTTATGATTATTATTATTTTTTTATATATTTATTAATTAATTATTTTATTGCTTGTTTTAATTTGATATATTTGTTATTTTTTAGGGGCGTACATCACTTTTTTGTTTAAAATAGGAAAGAATGAAATGAGTAAATAATAAATGAAATATTTATTTTAAAAAAAATGAAGGGGAAAAAAGAGGAGGATGGAGGACCCCAATAATGTGTTATAAAAAGGAGGTATGTTAAAGTACACAGATCAACTCCATCACTAAAATAGGTCTATGTTTTATACATGTTTATGTGTCATAAATGACTTAAATTTACTTTGTTTTTAAAGAATGATGATTAAGATAGACATGAGTAAGAGAAAAATGTGTGTTTAGTGTGGGGTATGTGTGTATTTAAAGGGAGAAGCGAGTCAGAGATCCCTCAGTTGTTCTTTATAAAGTTCGTAAAATGTCCTTTAAAAAGTCCTTTAAAAGTCCTTAAAAAGTCCTTACTTTTTGTGGACGATAACCTGTATGAACCCTGGAATGCTAGATGATGTCCGTCTCATTTTGTGGTGGAGGGGTGTGTATGTGTGTGTGCGCACAATTTTGTGTGTGTGCCCTTGCGCTTGTGTGTGTGTGTGTGTGTGTGTGTGTGTGTGTGTGTGTGTGTGTGTGTGTGTGTGTGTGTGTGTGTGTGTGTGTGTGTGTGTGTAAACATTGAATCTTACTAGAAGCTGTCTTCATGACATCATACACTATGGAAACTTGTCAGTCCCTCTTCCCCCCCTCCCCCCTCCCCCCCCACCCCCCCTCCAGCCCTCTTCTGGTAAGCGTCAATGCCACAATGTGCCTGCCTGCCCATACTCAATGCCTGTAGGTGTTAAAACACTGGTGTGAGTATTGGCTGACTGGAGACAAGCAGGGAGTGTCAGAGAAAGCAGTGTAGTTTCTGACTAGGGAGAGAGATGTTTCATTGTCATCAATCATCAACTTCATCATCATCATCATCATCATCATCATCATCATCATCATCATCATCATCATCATCATCATCATCATCATCATCATCATCATCATCATCATCATCATCATCATCATCATCCCATAAGCTCAGCTCCTGTAGATGTTAGAACACTGGTGTGACTCTGTGAGTGTTGGCTGACAGGAGACAAGCAGTGTAGTTTCTGGCTAGGGAGAGAAATCTGTTTCATTGTCGTCATCGTCGTCGTCGTCATCATCATCATCATCATCATCATCATCATCATCATCATCATCATCATCATCATCATCATCATCATCATCGTTGTCATTGTGATATTTTCATGGTCGTCATCATGTTCATCCCCACCTCATCATCAAAATCATCATCATTGTTTGTTATCACATTGAAGACCTGGTTGATCCCCCTGCAGGTTCAGGGTAAAAATAGACCCATGCTATTTGTAAGAGGTGAAGAACTATGGCAATCATGACGCACTGTTAATCTACCAGCTCTGGTCATTGCTCATGATCAAGGGTTTCACGAAGCGTATAAAGGCTCCTGGTTTATGCTGTTCTACTGCCAAGTCCAAGTTGTATAAAATGGTAAAATATGGTAATGATGGTAATCATGGGAATTCCCTCTCTGCACCAGAAGTAATGGTTTGTGGACTGAGTATGTGCACATGTATTAGAGTGATCCTCAGCATGGAGTGACTGTTATGTTCCATGTTGCCAGTCTCCTCCTTCCCCCTGTGGGTTGGGGGTGAAAAGGGACCTGCCATGTCTCCCTACGAAATTCCTAAGTATTGAATAACTAGGGAAATCGAGACTAGTCTTGCTTTTACTTTAACCAGCTGTTGCAATTTTCATGAATATGGCCTCACATAGCCAACATAGGTTGATAGGCTGTAAAAGTGTATTTATCATCATCATTGTCATCGTCGTCACCATTGTGCCCAGAGCTGCCGGCTAAGCCCTAGCTATTACTCCTCCTATGTTTTTATCCTCAAACTCGTTGTTCCAAATTTACTGATCACTTGACAACCTTGTGGCAGAGGTGCATGTTCTTCCACACATAGCTGCCCCCATTTACAACAATGCATTGTTTAGAAAAACTTGAGTGGTAGTCCACACTTTCCCAATCAGCTAGGGGCAGGATGGGAATGTTGGCAAGGGTGGAATATAGTGATAAAGGACATTGTGCTATAAACCTGGAAAAACAGCACAACAGTGCACATCAGTTGGACACTATCTAAAATGACTGCATTCTGCTGAAGCATGAGAAGCAACTTCAAGGTGGAATCTGGATTATGCAAGAAGAGGAGGGACTGGAATATTGGCCATTTGCCAGATTACTGACCCCACCTGTTTTTGTTTAAGAGATCAGATTCTATCTTTTGATCAAGAATTCAAACTTGAAATTGCGCACTGTTATTACAACTGCAGAGTTTGTGATGACACTGGGATCATTCTTTTTATCTTGTTCTCTTTCCAGCTAATGCTGAAGTGATGGTTACTAATGATTCCAATATGGAGTATGCCATGGCAACGCTTCATGCTGAATCTGGTGCAAGTTTGAAGTCAAGTGAGGAGCAGATGGAGACGGATTCCCAGTCTAAAGTCAGTGCAAAGAGACCTATCATAGAAGGGATGGTTGAACCAGATTCACAACCTGGTTTATGTGAGGACAAGGTGACAAATGAACAAGTGAAGCTGGAGCAGACAGCCAATGAAAAGATGACTGTCAAGACGGAACCTGCCGGAAGTGAACATGGCAACGAGGAGTGCCCCATTCACGTGGCATGCTTCTATGGAAATGTGATCAGTTTGAGGCAGCTGCTGCATCTCAACGATCCAAGAAACCTCATGCAGAACTTTGGCTATCTCTCCAGGCAGCTGACTAGGCGAGTCACCATTGTTGTTCCGCGAGACAAGGTCTTGCTTGCCAACAAGGACACAAGGACAGAGGATGCAAACCAGAAGCAGTCATCAGACAGGTTCAGTTTATCAACTCCAACTTCCACAGCGGATGTGACTGATGCTGTGAATGAAACTGTTCAAGAGGCTTTTAGTGAGTCATCATCAGAAGTGGAAAGTGCTAGTGATGGTGATGAAACGTCTACTGAGACTGCTACTGATGCTGCCAGTGAATGGGTGAGCATTGAGGGCTGTCCTGCAGAACTTGCAGTTCATGGAGGGCAGTATCTGTGCGCTCGAGTCGCACTGAGCATGATGCTTCTGATCCGGATCAAGCATGCTGGGTGGGCTGAACGAGGGTTCTCCACTTTCAGGGAAACCATGCATCTGGGTTTCTCCATTTTGCACATGAAGATAGGCAGCAATGAAGGGTCCAGCTTCATCGCGACTCTTCCATTCCTTGACTTCCAGCTGGAAACCAGTGCCATTGAGTCCTTGAAAGTTCTCTTGGCTGGCTGTCTTCTGGGCTTGGTGAATGTTGTCAAGGCTGTGATTGAAAAGCAGGCCATTGATTTCTGGGAACAGCGATTTCCTGGACCATACCACAACTGGATCACAAATGCTGAGTCTGCTCTTCTGGCTGCAGCAACAGGTGGTGATGCTGAATGCCTCAAGCTGGTCTTGAAAACATTCCATGCAGAGATCCGGTTGCATCTGATTTCCAGTACTGAGGATGCCATCCTGAATGTCCTGTGGGGCTGGAAAGTGGCCGAGATGAAAGATTGTCTGCAGCAGCTGAAGAAAGCATTCCCACAAGCACGACATGGGAGACTCCCTCTGACAACATTTGTGGATGCCATTGCCTACACAGGAAGCTGGTTGAGCTATGGTTCCCATAATGCCATGCTCCTGTGCTACAAGAAGGACCTTCCTTCCTCACAGGAAGTCTTCAAGAACATGTGCGACGTGATGCAAATCTACCAACTGAAGTGGAGGGATCGATGGGACTATGAGGCCAGCAGTGCCATCATTGCAACCTGGAATGCCGGCAAGGTGAAGGACAAGCTGAAGGACCATGCACAACTGGAGAACATACTTGAATCCTTCATCTGTCAGATCCTCACCAGGTGCAACAGGGAAGCTCCTGGGAGCATCATGCTGGACAAGGACCTGCTGTACTTCCTGTGCCTGAAGAAGGTGGACTACCGCAAGGGCTTTCTCCTGACTGTCTGCCAGTGTTGGTATGTCACCAGGGACAAAACTCCCAAGGCCTGTCCCATGTGCCATCCCCTGGTGTCCTTTGTGCTCTTCGCTGCCTATGAAACATGCTACTTCTACCTCGTGGAAGATGGCCTGCTATCCACCATGGCATCCTGCTTCAATCTGACAGAAATTTCAAATGCCTTGCAGTTGTTGGAGATGCCTCGGAATGAAAACCAATGGTGCCAGTGTCATCGCTCTCATCCTGGACGGAACTTTCTGGGCACACTTCACCACACAGCACCCAAGGTGCTGAAGATGCTGGAAGAGTGCCTGGAGCAGAACTGCCTGCAGCATCTTGCTGTGCAGACTGTCCTGGACAGCTTGGAAGGTGAATGTGCTCGCATCCGGACCAAGGATATCCCTGGGCCCTTGATGAGGTACCTTGGCATCGACCAGTTCCTGAAAAAGTGGTAGTGCCTTGAGACAGACGTGGCTGTGTCAGTCCTCCTGAGGACATAAGGATGAGTGGCTGATTGTCACCCTCATCTGACACTCTCTTGCTGTGTTTCACTGTGTTGGGTCCCTCTTCCCCCAAAAGCATTCTTGACCTTATGAACTGTGTATTTGGAGATGTGTTGTTTCTGTGCTGGCTCCTGTGAACCATTCTGAAATTGTTAAGTGTAATTTGAAATCAGCTGTGCAGTAGGTGTGCAAGGTTTTGATCCAAGATCCTGAGATAATGCCAATTAACAAAACTGGTGGAGGGTTTTCTGCTTAGAATGCTCTTTAACTCTTAACGTCCTGTGCGCTCCTAACCGCTTCTGAGGCTAATTCCTATGCCACTTGTAACCGCGTGTGATTCATGCCTAAGAAACCAAGGGAGATTACTCAGGCGGGAAGCTCTTTACAATTGAAGGAAACTTCTGCACTACATCCACTTGGTTTGTGCTTCTCGGTGAATATTTTAAACAGATTTCGATCAATTTCTACAGTTATTTGGCTTTTTGCTCAATTTTTGTGTGGGCGTTCTCCATTGTGGAGATGGCGAACGATAATGCCGACTATGGTTGAGGCAGTGATTCATTTTTTTATCGAAATGGTTCGATCTAGACACGTTAGACTCGATGAGTCGGCTCAGCATGATGTAACGGTTTCCCATGCCCACACAAGTGATTTATATCGGACCTGTGGGAAAATATTTCCACTCCGTTTATCGCACCTGTGAGCAAAATATTTCCACTTTGTCATCGAATGATGTCGCCGAATGGTCAGACACTGTGGAGGAGTTTGCTAATGATCCTTTCATTGAAGCAGTTTCACAAATATCAATCGGACTTGATGTAGAACCAGTAGAGGCTAGAGTATTTTCTGCAACTCATGATCCATGACTAGACTTTAGGCAAGGCAGAATGGCAACGGAACAATCATCAACGATCATCAAGGACGTCAATCATTCAATGTGATGGGCGTCATTCAGCTGCAGCTTAATCAGGTGCTACTAAAGCAAGCAATGTGAGCTGAGACAGCCAGTGATTGCTGATATTATGTCAAGGAATCTTTATGAAATCACCACAAATTACAGGGTGTTTTAATATATATATATATATAATTTTAAAAAATTTGGTCTATTTCCATTAATTTTCCTGTATTTAAGCTAATTACATGCAAATACAGCAAAGAAAAATATATAAAACACTCTGTACTTGATCTTTAAATGACCAACATTAATTTCTGACTACACACAAAAAATTTCTTACAGATCCATACAATATTATAGAGGTAGGAATTTTTTCAACAAATCAACCGTGTTATGTGTCATTTTCTCTTAAACCTTACAGGACTGAGGCTTGTAGTTGTGAAATTCCTTATAGGACGTTAAGAGTTAATCATGACCTCTGTGTAATAAGTCTTGCTGGCTGTCTTCATGAAAATGGACATTGGCACACGTTCTGCATGTTTGTCAGCTTTTGAGTTTGATTATTTAAGATCTGTACCATGAGATCAAAATTTGGTGTGAAGGCTTGTCAATGAAATTTGAATGTAGTCTGAAGTTTTAGGCAGGAAAAGCACAGAAACAATTTTACAAGCATACTTATGTTTGCAGTCTTCTCAAGTGTTCAAAAAGAGGGAACATTTAGCTAAGGAGATGGCAAATGAGATTACCTTTCAGGAACCAAATACACAGAATGTAATGTCAATATGTGCTTTTGATACTAGTCTAAGATGAGGGAAACATCATGTGTGAAATGTTGAGGAGTAGTGTTGTTTTCAAGTGGGTTGATCTTTTTCTTTACTAACCAAGACAGTTTACCATGTGAATAACTGTGATCTCATGAATGGATGGATGTTTGGAGAGAATTTTTTTTCTTTTTAATTTCATTTAAGTTTTGTTTGTTTCTTTCTTTTATAGATTTGTGGGGGGGTTTTTGCTGACGGCCTCGATAGGCTTTCAGTTGAGTAACCGCTGTCATAATGTTCAGTATTCGTTCCATACAATATGGCCTGTGCATACTATCTGTGAATGGGAACTTCAAAGTTCTTCAGAGTTGAACTACATCAGAAATATAACTGTATGGAGCAGCAGAGGTGTACAGGGTGTGTGAGAGTGATGGCTTGAATGGAAAAAAAAGTTTTCAACACAATTCCAGCTGCCACTGGGAAAAGTCAGCACCATTTGCCTAGTCTCTGATGTTCCAATAGAAAGGATACCGTAACTTGTAATGTTCCATACCACCCCTTGCTGCCCAGACAGATGTGCGCTTACGCTGCATTTCTCTACTCTGACTCATTGTTCTAAATATAGTATCCATTTTGGGAACAAGGAGCAGTGCTTCGCCAAGGTCATCTCTTTACTACTATATTCAGAACAGTACTGAGTCAGAAGAGAGTAATGTCAGAGGAAGCAGTTGAGGCTTAGATGTCAACCTAACGGGAATGAGAGCATGGGACAAAGAAAGGCAGTATGAGACATTATTCACAAGACTGATGCCACTGTAAGACACAAAGCTTTGTCCTCCTATCAAGTAGCTTTGACAAATGGCTGTATGCTTTTTGGGTGCGTTTTTCAAATTTGTTGGTACTTCTCATCACCACAGCAGTCAAAAATTTCATAAAATCTGAAAGAATCAGGTGTAGCTTTTGTGTTCTTTCTATATATAAAAAACTGGATGTACTTGATGTAATGAATACTGCTGTCATATTCTGGACTGGACACTGAACCTAACCAGGGTGTTGAAAATAGACCCTCTGTAGCGAGTTTTGTGGATCATGTATCAAAGTGGCACCTTGATCATGTGTCTCTCGGATATCTGCACTCTCAAACCATCTATATGATACCTTCTTTCTTTTGGGGGAAAAGAAAATTAGTTCAGGCATAAACTAAATAATAGTTAATATTGTGAAGAAACATTTAAAAACATATTTCATACTTTAAACTAGCAGGGCAATTCATGGATCTGTTTTAACTCCCTGCTTTAGTTCAGTGCCCATTGCAGGATATGACAACTGCTAACACTCAAAAGCATTTAAAGGACTTGAGTGTTGTTTGTATGCTTAGTTTCATTATCTTTGACATGGTGGTTTAAATTGGAAATAGAGAAAACCAACGCAGATGGCACCCAGAAATCAGGTGTTCATTTTTAAAGTTCATTTTTTGTTAGACTGACTGGTTTGTTTTGCTGTTGTTGTTTTGAGCTGCACACTTTTGAATCAATAATGGCTACTGATGGGATGTCAAGTCAGCAGGCCATATATATTTTATATATATGTATTTCATTTAATGAGGTTGAAGAGATAAACATCAGTAATGTCTTGTGTAATTGTCTGTGCAGCCTGAAACTTTTCATAGCCATGCTATTGTTAAGGTCCACTTTTTGTAGAATTCCTGGCATAAACAAATGGACAATGAAAAGAAAAATTGTGGCCCTGCATGAGAAAACCTGGTGTAACTGGCTGAGGCTTTTAACCCTCCGGGTGTCAGACTATTTAAGTGCCCGAATGTCACCGTTTTTTTCCTGTTCACGGGTCATGTGCCAAATGACCATATAGGCATACAACATGCAGAAATAACACATACAAACTATATATCACTAGAAAGCTTATTGAATGAACTATATGTTTATTACCAGAAATATGACATATATATGTATGGCAAATAGAAATCACTTCTGGAATGCTGCTTAAATTTTTTTTTAAATCAAAGTCGTCTACCCACCTACTAAGGTACACTTTTATATGGAAGAAGGGTGACAAAAAGCACCCGACAAGCAAGCAAAAACATTATCCTACCCAAGAAAAAAAATCTGTAAGCACTGCTTGGCTACAAGAAACTTGGAAAGGATTCAAATATTATGAGTGCCCTCGGAATGCTTTCTGTTAATTTTGGGGTACATGATAATTGTGGCCAACATAAGCATTCAAACTACAAGATATTTCAGCAAAACCCAGATAAAATTGTAAGGAAATGAATAAAGATGAAATTAAAAAGTATCACTATCTACACATCTCACTTTTTACATTCATGATAAAGAAACTTTGTTGAGTTGATATCTAATCAGAAATGTGTCAACAATAATATAAGGTACTTCTGGTGAGTAATTAAAAAAAAGTTTTGTAGCATCTAATCTAAGACTATTATAGAAGCATGCAAATGTGAAAAATCAAAGGATTAAATGTCACTTTCCTTCCTGCTGTGAGCTTCAACATGCAAAATATCAAGACAGGAATGAGCAACTTTGCCTCAGCAATGAGTTCATCTGAGTTCAAAAAGCCAAGGTCAGAATAAGGCAATTCTGATATGCCACTATCAACAGAGACTGTTCAGTCATCCTCTTCCTCTCAAGCTCCCTCTCGTCTGCCACGCTTTGGAATTCTTCTGTAGTGCCCAACCTTGCTCACAGGCCAAATGGCATCCCACGTCACATCCTGGACAGTATAGGTTCTCGATCTAATTCCGCCTTTCCCTCTGGTGGATGGACTGCAGACAACACATATCCTTTCCTTCTTCCCGAGACCGAAGTCCGAATCATTGTCGTTATCCTCAATCTCGACATCAGGATTGTCTTTGCTATCTATTACAGCAGCAAGAACCTCAAACGCACTTCGTATACATCGTAATCGTTCACTCTCGCCAGACGTACTCGGTTGATCTGCCATTGTGGGCGGTCGAGCGCATGCTTTGTTTACATTATGTTTCCCGCTTGGATCGCTATTTCTAGAGCCTTCTTTCCATGATCAGTTACTCAGCCAATGAAAACCTGTGTCTCAGAGGAAATATTACTGCGCTGCCACGGTTTTGGCTACGTAGATCACAAGTAGTGCTTCGTCTCCTCCGTTTAGTTCATACATATCAACGTGCGCAATGGCAATCAGTACGCTAATTCTATGAAGAATTCTTTCAAAACAAGTGCATACTGTGCTGAAATTGTTTATGTCACCTTTTCAAACGTATATTCTGACTAGATTGTTCTTGAAAATCTCTGAATCATTCGAGATTCGTTGTAATTGACGCTCCGCACATTTGCGGAAGTGAACGCACGTCGCCATTTTTTGTTGACATGTTGCCCTCCGTGAGCGAAATAGGGGAGAAAACGATAACAAGCGCTTTTGTGGGTCCAAATATGTGTTTATTTTCTTCCAAAATGAATATTATTTCGAGAAATGATGTAATCTGCCGTTTTAAGAACAGCACAATATCGTTATCAACCACCAAAATTCTGAACCGACCAGGTCGGTTCAAGCAACCTGGCAACGATTCTTGAACCGACCAGATCGGTTCATGGCACTCGGATGGTTAAGAATATCAGGCAAAATATGTCAATGATTTCCATCCCCATGCATTCTGAGGTAATACTATATCTCAAACAACACAAATTTAGTAGAGTTATCCAGATTTAAGGTGTGTTTTTTAAAAACATGATTATGACATTAAGATCTACTTTTTTCATGATTTTTTAGAAAAATAGTTGAGCCAGGTTTTCCCATGCAAGATCACAATTCTGACATTGGCATACCAGCTGTTGTCTGCCTACCTAAACCTTTGCAATTTGGTTATAGGGACTTTGTGTGGATCTTTGTCATTGGTGACCATGTGTGGATATCTTGATCAATGCTTTCCAGATCTGAGGTCAGCTGAGGGAAGAGATTTGATGTTACAGGTTTTTCTGAAACATTTGGTCAAAGAATCTGAGGTTCTTTTTTATGTCAGTTTGGTGGTCAGTCATATTCTCCGAAGTGGTGCCTCACTTTGGTTGTCCAAACCACTGCAGTGGAGAGCCAGGCAGCAAAGGCAATGCTTGCTCTTTCTCAGTAACTGTTTCATCCAGGATAATGAAAGAATAGTCATGGCTTAGGCCCAAAAAGGAAAAGTTATGGTTAATTAAGGTACCATGGCTATATAAAAAAGGGTCAGAAGGTCAGCTTGGACTTTTTTCCCATTTCTTTCTAGGAGAGGCCAGATTGAACATGAACCAAACTTTCTTTCACTGAAAGCTTTTTGAAAACTTCAATAGTGGATTCCCTGACTGCTCATGGGGCAGGGAAGATGGGACAGTACACTGTTCATTGTTTACCATCAATTTCTTCCTTTCTCTCTTTGTTTCTTTTTCATGATTTTAACAACAAGTCTAGGGGCAGCAGAAAAAAATAGGGTTGGTTGGATTGTCACAACCACAACTATTAAATCTTTTTGCCTTATCGAAATTTTTTGTGACCCGTACAAAATTTCACCCTTCAGTTATGTCATTTGTGTAGCTGGATGCCAATTTGAGATTAAAAATTAGTTTTTCCACTGATATTTCTGGCCCAAGAGTGTTAACCCTTTTCTGATGGAGAATGAGTATTCATGTTAAGCCTGAGAATCCACCAGCACAAAAACATAAACACCATAGATGGAAGCAATAATCATTTATCTATTGTATCCCAAAGTTTCATGATGATTAAAGCTCAAACAAGAGAGTTATTGACATTTTTCTAAAACCACCCAAGTTTTTGCCATTTTGAGTTGGCAACCCTAGACAAACTGCTGTTTTGAGTAGGCAACATCAGTCAGACAAAGGTTAAGATTTACTCATATACAGATTTTTACATGGAAGTATCATTCACCCACTGTTGTGTCTTGCCAGTAGGCAGAGAAAAAGCTTTGAAGTGAGCATTTTCTCTGGACTTTGTGACTTGGTCATAAAAAACTTTGATATTAGTAACATGCCGGTATTACGTTGTCTTCACTTAATAGTTGATAAAGTTGAGTTTATTTTTTGTTAGAAAGATAAATTTTCAGCAATGTGAATGGCCAACTTGTGTAAAATTTACTATGGTCAAAAGGGATTTGGTTTTATCCTCATCCTTCATTTTATTAATGGAAAATATCATTGTGCAAGCAGTGTGATAATCCCCCCCCCCCCCACTCCCACCCCCACCCCCCCACCCCCACCCCCACCAAATGTTGGATTCTATCATCTGAGGAAATAGAAATGGAGAGTAAAGAAGGCACATCCACTACTAACCACTTGATGCCCCCCTCACCAGCTGTAACTTCAGATTGCATGACTTCAGGATAAAAAGTTAAATGTAAAAATCCCATACAGCCTTATTTCACCCTTAGCTACCATTCCCATACTGACCCTAGCCACCAGCCAAGAGATGGGTGCCTCTTCCCCATTTTCCTCTTCAAAGTCATTGTTCTAAATTTTTCAAATTTGTACTGTGTGTCGCAGTTCTACCATGAGATCACCACATGATTACTAAATGTAGAACTGTGAGTTTGAGGAGGAAATGGGATGGAGGAGCTCATTCCATGACAGGTGGCGTGGGAATGGCAGTAAGGGGCAGAGCATGGAGAAGGACATCATTTGCAGGGACAGTTTAGACCAGGAGCTTCACCACATATTGCATTTAGCCACAAGGGGCATATGGATTGACACTGTAGACTATTTCTTCAAAACGAGTTGTGGTGGACTTTTCTATGAGCTTACCAGTGACCCATTTTCTTTCGATACATTTACTAATATATTATACATTTACTAATATATTTGTTGTATTTTTCCCTACCGGTTTTTGGACAATAATTTGGGTTTTGGTGCTTATTTTTAAAATTTTCATTTGTCTCTTAACAATACTTTTCCTTGTAATGACAAAGTTTTAGGAGTATATATTCACTTGTAATGCTGTCACCAGTGAAACAATGGGGAAAGTTGTTCGGATATTTTCTGCTGCATATCCACCAGTTACAGCTTCATTTTCCTGTGGTATGGTTGTCTGCACCAATGACTGTATGAGCAATTATGTGCAGTATTCAACTAGATTTTCTCTGGTTGGTCATTTTGCTTTCCAGCTGATGATAAAAAGTTCATACCATTTTTTTAGAAATAAGCTGTGTCCAGGTTTTGGATGTGTCACGTGGTGGTAATATGTTGTTACCCTTAGTAATTTATATCATATATGGATAACTTTAATAGCTTGGCCAAACCAACTGCCAGAGGTAGCTGAAATGTATTGGTCAACTCTCCCAAACCATTTAATTCTAGAGTCTTGACCGTTTTATGCAGTGGACCCTGTGTATTGTAATGATATTTACTCACTGACCACCTAACCAAAAATAAAATTGGCTCAGAAAAGTTCTGATTTATCAGGAAATGTTATATATGTGACCGGGTGAAGTGAAGCCCAAAGTTTGACATGGACTCTCTCTCTCTCTCCTCTCTTTCTCTCTCTCTCTCTCTCTCTCTCTCTCGCTCTCTCTCTCTCCTCCCCCTCCTCCCTTTTTGCCTGGTCAAAGCGCTGGCCCCACCAAGCACCGTCAGCCTCTTTCCCCTCTCCCCCTCCTGTATCCCTGTATCATGTATCCTGCCGACGACGCCAGAATGTGGTGGAGCCAAGGTGATGTTGTGCCTAGTTGGTGATGCAGGCTCCTGGTCCGTTGATGTTCAAGACAGGGAGGAGGCAAACCCGTGACGTTTCCAGTTTTCTTTATTAAACGTGGATGACAGTGGTCTCCCAAGAGACTGGTGTTGAACGCCTCTGTAGAGACTGCTGGAGAGCTCTCTCGCGACCTGCCGACAGCCCCTCCTTATCAAAGCAACGCGTGGACCCCAGGGGAGCCAGGCTTGAAATCAGCAGTCGTGGATTTCAGCCTGTCTTGGGGTTGTGCTTTCCTAGTGATATAAAAGGCTCATTGCTGCCTTATACTTACTTGAAATTATTCAAACCAAGTGTTGCCTTGATAGGCATAACAAAGTCAATCGAATGAATATTGCACCATTGCAATCAGATGCCTTAATTTAGAGAAATTATCAAATTTGTCTCTAGATTCTAACGATTTATGAATAGCCGCGCAAACGATAGAGGGGAGCTGTCAGAGGTCACATGTCAGGTTCAATTAACAAACAGATAAGGGAAGGCGCACTGGGACCCTCCCAGGCTGACAAGATACATAGTAGGCTGGTCTTACAACATATATAGAACATGGCCGTCTGAGACGCAGGATACATGATACAGGGATACAGGAGGGGGAGAGGGGAAAGAGGCTGACGGTGCTTGGTGGGGCCAGCGCTTTGACCAGGCAAAAAGGGAGGAGGGGGAGGAGAGAGAGAGAGAGAGTCCATGTCAAACTTTGGGCTTCACTTCACCCGGTCACATATAGGCTCAGGAATTTACAACTGTTTGTGATGAAGTCAATAAGATGATGTCAACAAAATGATGCTGGTTTTGTTTTTCTTGACAAGCCAAGTTCAAAATCATAACCCCTTTGTGTAGTCGGAAGCTATTTGATTTAAGAATCTGAAAATATTCCTCCTGTTCATAGGTAATGACTGCTACCATTCTAGGGCACCTGCACCATTCTGATGATCTGCTGAAATTGTTGAAGGCAACTGAATGGGTTTCCATCAAGTTGTGTAAACCAAGAACCAGGGAGAATAGAACTGGCTTTTCCTTTTGGTGATCATAAGCAGGGATCTTTAGAAATTGATGAGTTTATATGATAACTATAATTGAAATCTAGCTCCATAGCAATACCTAGCTGGTAGAAATTTTGAACTCTTAAAAAAATTAAACTGTTGGGAAATTACAAGTGTTTGTTACACCTTGGAACAAAACCATGAATAGAAAAAGTGAGAAAAAAGTTGACATTTCATATGTTGTCCTTTTTAAACAGACTAAGCATAAGGAGAATAGTTTTTAATTAAATATCTTGGATAAGGGTGAATCCTTTGTACATTTTTGTTCATGTGTGTTTCCCCATATTTAATCATATGGGACAGGGCATGAGAAAACAAGGCTTAAGTTGGGCTAATGGAAATTCATTCAAACATATTATAAGTCTAAAACACGGTGAGGTTTTGATGGCCGCGTATAATACAAAACAAATACAAGACATTAGAAGGTAAAACAACGCAAATTTTTTGGCTAAAAAGCCTTCATCAGGCGCACAAATAAAACTTACTGGAGGGCGGACAAAAGTAGAATCAAACATATTATAGAAATTAAAAACTGGCATGCTCAAGAGGACTTTTTTTGGACAGTTATGTAAAGTTCAGGAAAGCAGATAGGCACTGATAATGCACTACCCTGGCCAAGCCAGCCAAGGCAGTCTCATACTGATACATGCCAGATGCCCGATCTGTTGTCTTCTTCGATTAGATAGATGAGAGGCACATGGAACTTTCAGTGGATGGTTTCTGTGTTTTGTTAAGTGGACAGGTGACAAAACTATCAAGAACTTTTTTGAAGAAGTTTTGGTGACTCTAACCTTGTTTTTCATGCACAGTCGCTTATTCCTGCTTCAAATTTACTGTGTAAGAAAATTGTGGAAGAGTGCAAACTGGAGCCTTGTTTGATTTGCTTGTCATCCTGCACCAGGGATTTAGTTGCATTATGTTTCTATCAAAATCAAGCTGAACCCCCGTGGGGTGCCTGGTTGTTGAATTAGACGTCTTCACAGACAACCGATTTGTGGTATGCCTTTGTAAAAGTACCAAATCTATCTTCAGGTTTAGATAATGCATTTTGTTGAATGATGCGTTAGTTTAAAAAAAGAGAATAAACAGCTCAGTCAAGGATACCCACTTCAATTGCATATAACTTTGTACCAAATTGATGAATCATTTTAAATAGCATGACAGTTTTGTTCTGAAATGTCACACAACTCAAAATCGACTTATATGTCTTTTAGAGAAGATATCTGGAAATGTGATGTTGGGCCCTGTGGTTTTAGGAATACACACATTTGGTGTGCTGTATTTAATATTCCTTTAGAGTCACCCATGGGATATAGATTGAATGAAATCTCCATATTTTGGAATCCCAGTGATTAGTACATTGGTGTATTCATTGGGCACTTGTTACCTATAAAACACTGTGCATATTTGTTTTCTGAGAGAGCATGGACCAGCGTTCACTCTGGTATTGGATATGATTTTTAGTATCCTCTGTATGACATAGATAGAACATGTACACGTTTTCCTATTAAAAAATTATGCCTGACACGATATTGATTGATTCTTTTGTTGTGAGCCAGCAAGTTATCCCCTACCCAGGTTTTCTCTGCCCTACCCTCCCTGAGCCCATCTCCCTCCCCCTTCCTCCCCCCTACTCCTTCCGCACGCCTTCTCCTCCCCTCTCCTCTCCCCTCTCCTCTCCCCTCTCCTTCCTTCCCCTCTCATCTCCCCTCCCTTCCCCTCTCATCTCCCCTCTCCTCTCATCTCCTCTTCCCTCTCCTCTCATCTCATCTCCCCTCCCCTCTCCTCTTATCCCTTTCATCTCCTCTCCCCTCTCCTCTCCTCTCCCCTCTCCTCTCCTTTCCCCTCTCCTCTCCTCTCCTCTCCCCTCTACTCTCATCTCATCTCCCCTCCCCTCTCCTCTTATCCCTTTCATCTCCTCTCCCCTCTCTTCTCATCGCCTCTTCCCTCTCCTCTTATCTCCTCTCCCCTCTCCTTTCATCATAACTTGACTGTTCTTACTCTTACTTAAATCAGAGTATCGCAAAGAATGGCCTTACATAGCCTTAAAAGGCTGATAGACCGTAAAAATCCATTCATCCTTTCCACACACACAGAGAAGAGAGAAATGGATTACACAAGTAGTAAAAGGCTGATGATTAGAAAAATGGAGCTTGAACTTCAGTGGCTCTCGTAGACTGAGATGCAGAAAGACCTCACCCATTCTTCCATCTGTTCATTTCATTCTTTCATCTAATTATTTCATCCAACCACCCATCCATTTCATTTATTTATCCATTTAATTTTTCCATCCCTCCATTTCCTTCTTCCATCTATCCATCTGTGATGGTGCCAGGTGGTAAGGCAGGTTCATGGAGGTGGATAGCACAGGGAAGACGACGATTAGTGCTGTTTCCACTCTATTTACCTCTCAGGTGGCAGTGGTTTCCATGGCCTACAGCACCGTGACGTTAGTTTCGTCGAGTACTGGAGTGTGATAGTATATTCGATATTGTACTGGTAGTTTCTGGAATTTGTGTAAAGGTATATAAGGAGCGAGAAAGCGAGTCAGGGGAGAGAGCAGCAGATATGACTGAGATAAGGTGAGAGCTTATCTTGTGTGATAAGCGAGCCTCTGCTGTACTGTGCGCAGAGTGAAGCTGCTACGAGTTGTTACGACGAATTGCTGTTGGCTGATTTTCACCACTGTGTTTTTCATCAGTGCGTGAACAAAGTTTATTGGAAACGACCACCAGTGTCTGTCACTTCAGCTTCCTAGCGCAAGCCAGGAGAACCCCCGTACATCAGGATATTGCAAGAGAAGAGTGCAATACATCCATCACACAAGTCCGAGGAACAAGTGATGGGAAAGGACGCTGTGTGACCCTCCCAGACTGCTAAGGAAGGAGAGTCACTTAGTGGGCTGGTAATACAGAATGGGCTTCTCCCAGGATACAGCATAGGGCTGAAATAGTCGTTATCACCCAAATTTCCGGACACTGTACCCGAGTTTTGAAATCTCGGCCTTACAGTCACGTGACTCGCACGCCCGGGGAGTTATGCTAAGATCCGGCCGCGTTAATGTATCTGCGTTTTGTGACAAACGTCTTGCTCGGCGATACTGTACTCCATGCACCTTAACGGTTCACGTGATTCGGGTGTAATCTTAAGCGAAACGACGTTTATAAATGTCCGTTCTCGCGAGAAATGCCGAGATTTGAAATTCGGGTACAGTGTCCGGAAATTTGGGTGATAACGACCATTTCAGCCATAATAGGGAGAGGGAGAAGGTTACGAACGCTTCTGCATCACCCCCTGCTCTTTTTGGTGCAGCATCCTCGATGTACAGAAGCAAAGAATGCCTGACAGATTTCAGATGATAAAATCGACATGGATCGGGTTTACCCCGCCTGCAAGTTACCC
Organism: Theodoxus fluviatilis; assembly: GCA_034096865.1. NCBI lineage: Eukaryota > Metazoa > Mollusca > Gastropoda > Cycloneritida > Neritidae > Theodoxus > Theodoxus fluviatilis. Next base: position 5,149 of record JAWQFJ010020822.1, on the reverse strand, counting down.
CCTGTGTGTTCGGGGTAAGAATTGACCCACCGCGTCTCCCTACGCGATTCGTAAGAGACGAATAACTAGGGACACCGTCACTTGATTCGCGTTTGCTCTAAACTATTCTAGTGGTTTTCGTGCTTACTGGCCTACAAAGGCTGATAGGCCGTTAAACCATCCATCCATCCCTCCCTCCATCTCCCTCGACAACAATCCATGCTGATTCATATGGTCTATGATACATTGCCTCATTCAGATAGGTCGTGGTGGACACATTTTTTTCCTAGTCAAGTTTGATTTTCTTCCTCATGACAATAATTTCTCTCACAAAAAAATACTCACCTTTACTGTGAGGCTCAGGTAATGGGCATAAAAAAGCTAAGAATCTATTTTTTAAAACATACAGGTCCTCAACCCCAATTCCCTCCCCAAATCTCTCTGGCATGCAGGGCCATTGTTTCGGGACACAGGGGACTTCTGACGTGATGAAGGTCTAAAACACCATACTACCAACACGAGACAAACATTAGACACAATCTAGAAGGAGTCTTAAGCGTTCCTCTAGTTGGTCCCTGTGGGTTCGGGGTAAGAATTGACCCACCGTGTCTCCCTACGTGATTCGTAAGAGGCAAATGACTAGGGACACCGTGACTTGATTTCCGTTTACTCTAAACTGTTACAGTGATTTTCGTGCTTAATGGCCTTCAATAGCCTACAAAGGGTAATAGGCTGTAAAACGCTATCCATCCATCCACCCATCCATCCCTGTGGATTCGGGGTAAGAATTGACCCACCGCGTCTTCCTACGCGATTCGTAAGAGGTGAATAACTTGGGACATCGTGACTTGGTTTGCGTTTACTCTAAACTGTTCTAGTGATTATCATGCTCAATGGCCTTACATAACCTACAAAGGCTGATAGGCCGTAAAACACCATCCATCCAATCCTTCCATCCATCCTCTAGTTGGTTGATGATGACGATATTCCAACATTCGCATTACGAAGCAGCGTAGTAGATCAACATAAAACCGATGACGCTTGTATGACCAGACGCCTTGAGACGGTTTTAATTCTTCAACAAGTCTGTCATCAACATGATGCCAGACACAAAGACCTCGTGTGTTCATATGCAGGTAAAAGAAGTCTTAATCCTTTGATCTGGTGCACACTAGCACAACAGTAATACACACTGGCATTATCCTCAAAGACAATACACACACAGTATTGCGAAATACTTCGTAAGCGCCACACTTACGACGCCATCGTAATGGCCTATCGCCACCAAGAATTCAAAAACACTAAAATTAATATGCGTGACAAATCTAAGATATGTAAATATTTTAATAGACGATCTATGCTTTCCTTCTTGCATCTTTACAATTAAAAACGATCGGAGACCAATGGTTATGAACCACCTAGAAGGATATAGCGATGAAAACCTCCCATATTCATACTGGCTTTCCTAGCTGTGATTATACATGTACATGTACTCCCGCATTTGGCTAAGACTACTACTCATTGGCTACCGAACAGTATGCAGCACTAAAAATTGTAGTCCCTGATGCAGGACTGGAAGTGAGGGGGGATGGGAGGGAGGGAGGGTGTTTTTGGCCTTGCAGCCTTTGTAGGCTATTTAAGGTCATTGATTACGAAAACCATTAAAAATTGGTCGGAATAAAGAAAGTCATCTCCTAATCGTTTGCCTCTTACGAATTGCGTAGGGAGATGCAGTGGGTCTATTCTTACCCCCAGCCCATAGGGGCTGTTGTAGGAGGAACATATTCGGTGCATGTGCTCCATGCAGCCAAGCAGGATTCCTTTCGCCTCCTTTCCTCGCGATCCGGTGGTGATGCATCAGTTGTCCTCACAGATGAAATTTCTCTCCTGTGAGTCACAGATCACGTATGTTCACTTGCTCCGGGCGGCCTGCCACCTTTTGAATGGCATAGACATGTAGGCAGGGGTCTTGGCAGACAGTGTCTCGATAAAGTTTCGGACTTCCACGCTTCCTGAATCTTCTTGAGTCCCGGCACGCAATTCATGGTGTAGACAAAGTCCCCAAAGGCCAGTGGGTGACCTGCCGCACCATCATGCACCCAAAGGGTTCAGTTGCTTTGCGGCATAAACGAATTGCTGGTACGCCCGTCTGTGAGCGTCAAGGAGGCCCAGGCGATGTTGGTGGACCCAGTCTACTGCTCCCGAGGCTGTCGGCACTGGACGGTCGATCAGATTGTCTAATGGCAAGCTGGGTTTCTTTTCCAAATGCAGGAAATGGGGAGAGAAACCGGTCGACGCATGGGGAGTGTTGTTGTTTGCTTGGTCGACCTCATGGAGATGCAGGGATAATTTTCTCTTCTTCTCTTGATCCAAAATTCTTAACAAGTCATGGAGGATACGGTTGGAGTGCTCATATTGTCCATTGCCTTTGGGGTAATATGGAGTTGTGTGAGTGCTCCCATCTTGGCCGTTCAAAGGTGCATCAGGGAATTATAGTCCGTCCAGACGACAAAACGGGCGAATTGAAAACGGTCCTGAAATTTCTCGAAGATGGCCCACTTCATACCTAGGAACTCAAATTTCAGGCACTTGGCCACAGTGGACCGCGAATATCCCTGGTGTCGCCGCCCGGATTAATCAGAGGGCCTGTTGGAGTGCCTGACGCTTTGAGAGAGTTTAGCTGTGGAGCAATGATGGCGAGCTGCTCTTTCACTTCAGCGAGTTTGTCCCTGGAGGCAACAACCTGTTGTTTGGTGGTTTGGTCCGGATTGATTTCGTCTTCTCGCAACCAGCGCTGGGCTTCTGCTCTGACGTCTATGAAGTTTGTCAGGATGCTCCCTGATGACGTGGCAGAGGTCACGGTGCAGCGATGGGAAGTACAGCCTTTTTGCTTTGGACATTACACAGCCCAGCCACAAATTGGCCTCGGAGGGCCTCATCGTCCCGACATCTGTTTTCTCCTGCCGTTCACTCACTGAGCGAGCAGTTGCAGATGCTGAGCGTATTCATTTACACCCTCCATGACGCCCTATCTTCGGCGATGGAACGTTCCGAGGAGCATCGACGCCCTCGATGGTCTCTGAAAGTGACCCTCAGTGCTCTGACTATACCTTCCGCCATGCTGCAGTCTGGACGGCGGAGAACCTCGTGGCGTGCGCAGCCTGTCAGGATCCTCTCGGTCGCCGCACCCTCCTCCATGGGGCAGTCCTTAAGGACTCTTTCTGCCTCCTCCGCGAAGGTCTCCACGTCGTATCCATCCTCGCCCATGAACGTGGGCAATTTGGTCGATTGCATCATGTACATCCATTGAGAGGGTGGAGCTGGTTTGCTGCTGGACAAGTTTCTGTTACCTATGATGACAGGACCAGCAGGGGGAGCTGGCGGGCAGTCAGTCGAAACAAGTTGACCGGGGACGATGGTTGCAACGGTGGAAAAGAGCTGTTGTGCAGAAAGGTTGGGAGGGTTGCTTGCCAGCTGTCTTGGAGGGACAACTGCTTGTGCTCCTTCCACCATGGTGGCGGCTGTTGCGAAAACGTGCAAGGCGAGGGAAGGGGATTACTGATTCGTTTCCACTGATGAGGTGCTGGACCAGGAGTCTGAAAGGTTTATCAGGTCTCCTTCCATCATTCTGCGTCTCCAACCTGCTCGCAGCTTCAGACTTTGACAGTGCCAGGTGGTAAGGCAAATATCTTGGCAGTGAAGAACACGGGGAAGAAGACGAGTCGTGATGTTTCCACTCTTTATTTATGACTCGGGTGGCAGTGGTCTCTTGGGCCTGCAGACAGTCCTCCCTCATCGAAGGGGTGTGCACACGCCAGGGGAGCCAGGCTCGGGATCGGCCATCGCTATCCCAGCCTGTCCTTGAGTTTGTATTTTTTAATGACCGAAAAAGGTCTGTTACTGTTTTAACCGAAATTATTTGTTTCAAAGTGTTGCCTCGATTGGCAAAACAAAGTCTATTAAATGAATATTGCACCGTGGAAATTAGGTGTCTTGATTTAGACAAAGCATCCAATTTATTGCGTAAACATGAGAATTCAAACTTGGCTCGTGCAAGGATGACGTGAGGGACGGTCTGCAGTCACACAAGTATGTATGTATACATGTATGTATTTTGGCTCTTATATAGCGCCAATCTCACACCCAAAGGCATGCTCAAGGCGCTCAACACGTTCACCCTTTGAATAAAAGAGTTTTTAGCTGTGACTTGAAAGTCTGTATTGAAGGAGATTTCCTCAGTCTGTCTGGGATATCGTTCCAGAGTTTTGGTCCAGCATACGAGAATGCTCTCTCCCCAGATCTCTTGGTGTTGTAGCGTGGCACATGGAGTAATGACTGCGCTGAAGATCTGAGATCCCTCACAGGCTTATAAGTCTTGAGGAGCTCAACCAGATACAGCGGGGCCAAACCATTGACGCACTTGAACACATGACACAGTGTTTTGAACACAATACGTTGGTGGACAGGCAGCCAGTGTAGCTCTCGAAGGATGGGTGTTATGTGAGAACGGCTAGGTGGACGTTTCACTATACGTGCTGCGGTGTTCTGCACCTGTTGAAGTCTTCGGAGATATTCTTGGGTTTCACCTAGCAGAAGGCTATTGCAATAATCAAGATTAGACATCACCAACGTCAATACAAGAGTTGTGGCCGATTTTTCAGTCAGGCATTGTCTGATACTTGAGATACGTCGGAGCTGCCAGTAGGAGGAAGAGATCGTTCTGCTTACGTGTGGCCCCATAGAAAAATGCTCATCGATCTTTACGCCAAGATATGTCACACATCTTGACGAGGGGACCTCGACTCCCGAAATGGAGATGTTGGTTTCTGGGAACAGTGAGCAAGTGATGGGAAAGGCCGATTTGCGACCCTCCCTGACTGATATGAGAGGAGAGTTACATAGTGAACTGGTCGTGCAGAATGGGCATCTCAGACACAGGATACAAGGCCGGAGAAGAGTTCACCAGGGGTTATATGGTAATTAGCAGCACAGCCATAATGGTAGGTTGCATAACTTCCGGTGCTATATGTTGGGGGATGTTTCGGGTCTGTGTTGAGGAGTGATTATCGCTAGATCGTGGCAAAAGGATGGCATTAAAGCATGCAAAAAGTTTAATTAGATTTTAAAAAACTAATCGAAAATAGTCATAATAGACTATTGTAACGTATAC